>NEWO01001015.1:93877-147990 GCA_003013225.1 Phalaenopsis aphrodite
TATATATATATTGGGATATTACGCAAGCATACGCATCCTTATCAAGTAATATAGGACTGTTTGATTAAGACATGATTGTCAAACTCACAAGGAAGATATGCAATATGCAATTTTTGGAAAACTTTCTATTTTTAAATAGACAATTATTAAAACTAAAGACATTTTCGCAGTAGATAAAGTTTAAATATTTTTTGTAATTTTAATATTTTGACAAAAACAGAACAAACTTTAAAAGATAACTTGAGTTTTTGTAGAAGAAAAATACTAAATACAAAATTATCTTTCTCTTTATCATGAATCAGTAATAAATATAGGGATTCTATTGTGGAAGTATGCATATGGTGTTGTGCTAAATAGGAGTAATAATATTCTTTACCCTTACTATAGATGCTAAAAAGAACATTGGCTAATTTAAAGTTTGAATAGTTCTGAAGATCGGCTAGGCAAGGAAGATACTTGCTCTCACTCTAGAGTTCCCTCGATTCCCTCTACCTAGGGGCTAACATCTCATTGCAGTACCTAAAACAATAAACCAAGTTAGGGGCTTTAACCTGTCACTTTAAAGTCCTCTAACTCTACACCCTTCAATGAATATTTCCCTATTTATTTGCACTCAATCAAGTAAACTACACTCTCATTCACACAACCTTATTGGATTCTTTCCAATTGTTGACTGAGACAATACCAGCCCGGTTCTTACATGTTCTCATAACAAATTTTAACATCTGGATTGGCCAAATTAAGAAGTAAATGAAGTACATGGATTTAAGTCATCACATCTTCTTCCAAATACTCTCCAAAACTTTGATCCAACTTTTAATTACTTATCATTTTAAAAAGAAAGATAAAGAAAACTACTCAAAATCCATAGAGAAAACAAAACCACACTTTACTTTAAAAGTATGAATCATTGTTAAAACAATAATAAATCTCAATTAAAACCAAAAGTAGTGTAAAATAAAAGATAAAAACTTATCTCTAGTCATCCACCAGACTCTTGAAGTTCTTTTGAATCTCTTCTCTTTTACAACACTCTCAATATAAAACTAGAATAAAAAGGATAAATATGTGGTGCTTGAAAATCTCTCCAACTAAGTCCGAAATTTTAGAACTTTCAAAACTTTCCTAGTACTTTCAGGACCCCTTTCAAAGTCTCAATCTTCTTTCTTTTATAATTCTAAAAAAGGTGCATTGGTATCTCTTCAAAATGTGTCTTGATTCAATTTATTTTCTTAAGAGATGTATCTTTTCGCAATAATTTTCATCCATGGTGGTTGTAACCACCTATTAAACCAATAGGTGCCTCAAAAACCTCTTCAAAATTTGAAAAACCTAGATTTACTCATCCAATAACTACCACAGGCGCTTAAGCGCGAAGCCTCTAGCGCTTAGGCACGGCCTTCTCTGTTTAACCAACGCTTAGGCACCAAAATGCTTTTGCACATTTTTCACCTATTTACTCCAAATTTGATCCTTTTTCAATCCTTTAAGCATTTTTTACCTTTTTACCTACACTTGAAAGAAAACACAAAAATACCATCCATTAAAGCACAATATCTCAAAAATAGGTTTAAAAATGTGTCTAAAACTCTATATATTTTAGGCGTATCAGTACCTTTTTCACTGGAGGTAATCAATTTGTTCTACCATTTGCCACTCGATACTTTTTTTATGCAAATTATAATCTAACTGAGATGGATCTATATGATATTTTTCTTATTTGAATGATGGAAGAGGGCTCTAGAAGATCACTAATGAAAGGAGTGTCAACTTTCCTACGTCAAAGTTAAATGCATTTTTTAGGGCATGAAACTATTTTATTTCTGCTCATCTGGTACCAACAACATATCTCAGTGAAGTTACCAGAGAGAACGACGTTAAATTAATGTATCCAGGAAGGAAAGCTCATCAACATTGGAGCTTGGATATGTTAAACTATCATCAGTTCTGCAATTGATGTTACTACTGCAGGTTTAGGATTTGCTTCCTTGATCTTTCTTTATGTGAGCAAGCTGGAGTAAGATATGATAGTTGGGAGGAAGTACTATTGCCTCTAAAGCCTATTATAAAGGTAGATGTGAAGACTTATTTCTGAACTTTCTATTTTTGGCTGGGGAGAAGGATTTTCTAGGAGTTATGGAATGGAGACGTCTACTGCTTATACCTTTGCCGCTTGAACATCAAGACCATCTACCTCACATGCTTCTACTTCTAAAGGTGAGTCCACTGAGACCCAAGATCAATTATTACAGAGGATGATCAACAATATAAATTTAACCGCTGATAAAGTTCAAAATTTAGAGCATTTTTCAAATCATATTGATAGGTATAATAGTAGAAAAGTGATTATGAAGAGAAATTTCACTCATCTTTAGATAACCTAATCAGGGATAACACAGGTGTGCAATTTCCTCCATATCCACAATACCTTGATTATGAGCTTGCAGATGTTTGGGATAACGGTGATTCTGAGAATGAGGAGTAGGATTATGAGATTTATTTTTATGTTTGTATTATGTTATGGACTATGTAGTCTAGGTTTGCTACAATTACATTTATGTGTTTATTTGGACTTGAAACATGTGATGTGATGTGTTTTTATGTTGTGGAGCAGAAACATGTATGTTTGAGTGTTAGTTTAGATTTTATGCTGTATGAGACTGTTATTTTGTTTAATTGTATTATAATTTTGTGTTTTGTTAGTAGTTTTGTTTTAAAATACTAGGGTAGTATATGTCGATGTGTGTTTAGTACTATGATTTAGTTAGTTTGGAACTTAACTTAATTCTATGTCTTTTGTAAAGTTGAAAATCTTACTAGCATAAATCTTAAATTTGTAACTTAGAAAATTGATACCCTATATTTTTCTTTTATCTTGTTAGTGTGTCAAAGTTAGTGTTTTAGCTTTCTTTTATGTTTCTACCCACTGCTTAGAATTCTACTGAATCTCTACATGTTAAATTGAAATGAAAATGATAGAAAATTAAATTAATTTTACTCCAATTTTTAGTTTTATACTTGTATGCTTAGGATATAAAAATTTCTGTAAGCATGTTCTTTCATTTTTCATTCCTGCTTATACATATCTGCTGCTAAACTATTTAATCTGTTAAAAATTTTAGTTTGGGGGGATGAATAATATTTTAAAAACTTGAATTTTAATTGTTCTCAATTTTGCTACAAGTAAATTTGATTTTAAAATAAAAATGATCATGTATAGGAGGTTATATTAGGGAGGTAAAATTCGATTTTAGAAATGAGTAAGAAAATTTAGTTGAAATTTTTTCGTGATGAAAAAATACTTTAATTTAAAAGTTTTTAGTGTAGAAAATGTTTAATATAAGTAACTATCTTTAGTAAGAAAAAATGTATTTTTGAAAAATTTAGAAATTTATACTTTTATTTTTAATACTTAAATTTCCTTTACTGAATTAATTTTCAAACTATTATTATATTTATAAGTAAAAGATTTATATTAGGACTTTGCTTTAAGTAAGGAGAAGTGGAATTCAAAACCATTAAAGGCCTATCAAGATATAGTAATCCTTGCCTAAAAAGAAAAGAAAAGAAAAAGAGAAAAAGAAAAAAAGAAGAGAAAAAGAAAAAAAGAAGAGAAAAAGAAAAAAAATGAAAAGAAAAAGAATATATAAATATATAAGGGAGCAGAAGCTTGAGGATTAGTGCCTAATCAAAAATTGGTTCCATATTTGATTTTTTTAAAGTATAAGACTTGAAAAAATCTTAAGGTTAAAAATATAATATAGTAAGTAAAATTATTCTTAATAAAATTTTTAAGTGGAGATAATAAAAGGGCTAAATTCTAAACTTAGAGAATCTACAATATTTCTGAATTAAATGGGAACTCATATGTTCATATTTCTTAACATTAAAAATTTCTAAACTTTAAGTTGGTCTCATTTACTAAATATTTTTTTACAAATTGGACTACTATATCTCTAAATATAAAATTTAGTAACTCTTAATGAAACTCATATACAGAGCATACTTATTTAGTTCTTAAAGATTGAAGTGTCACTTGAGGACAAATAACATTTTAAGTTTTGGGGATTTTGATACACCTAAAATATATTGTGTTTTTAGACACATTTTTATACCTATTTTTGAGATATTGCACTTTAATGGAAGGTTATTTTGTGCTTTTCTTTTAGTTAAAAGTAAAATGGTTAAAAATGCTTAAAGGAGAGAAAAAGAATCAAATTTGGAGCAAAAAGGTGAAAATTATGCTAAAGTGTTTTGGCGCCTAAGCGCCAGATCCTGTCCTTAAGAGATGGTGAAACAGAGAAGGTCGCGCTTAAACACTAGAGGCCCCGAGCTTAAGATCCAGAGGTAGTTATTTGACAGTTTTCTTCACTTAGCCAAATTTTGAAGAAGTATTTGAGGCACCTATTGGCTTAAGAGGTTGGTTATGACCACTAAGAATGAAAATATTATTAAAAAACTTATGAAAGGAGGCACCCTTTGGAGGACTCCAAGTCACCTTTTGGAGATTTATAAAAAAAGGAAGTTGAGACATTTAAAGGGGGTGCTTGAAAGTTCTGAAAAAAGTTAGAAGAAGAGGAGTTCAAAGGAGTTTGGAGAGATTTTCAAGCACCACAAAACTTACTTTATCATTTTTGTTTTTAGTTTATTTTGAGAGTGCTGTAAAAGAGAAGAGATTCAAATGAACTTCAAGAGTTTTGTGAGGATTCGAGATAAGCTTTTATCTTTTGTTTTAAACTACTTTTGGTTTTAATCGAGACTTCTTGTTGGTTTGACAATGATTTCTACTTTTAAACTAAAGTGTGTTTTTATTTTATCCATGAATTTTGAGTAGTTTTCTTTATCTTTTTTCCTTAAATGAGAAGTAATTAATGTGTTGGATGGAAGTTTTAGAGAGTATTGATCATTAAAATTGGAAGAAGTTGTGATAATTTAAATCCATGAACTACATTTACTTCTTGATTTGGCTTATCCAGATGTTAAAATTTATTGTGAGCATATGTAAGAATCGAGCTAGTATTATCTGAGTCAACAATTGGAAAGAATGACATGAGGTTGTATGAATGAGATTGTAATTCATATGATTTTGTGCAAATAAATAGGGAAATAATCATTGAAACTTAGATTAGCCATTCAAACTTAGATTAGCCAGTGTTCTTTATATCATTTCTAGTAAGGGTAAAGAATTTAATTGCTCCTATTTGGAACAACATAATTCACATAGTTCCACAAAAGAATTCCTATACTTATTACTGATTCATGATAAGGAGAAAATTATTTTTCAAATTCAGTGCTTTTCTTTTAGATAAACTCAAGTTATCTTTTTAAATTTTTATTGTTCTTTCAAAATATCAAAAATACTGAAAAGATTTGAATTTTAATACAGTAAAAAAAGCTTAGTTTAAGTATTTGTTTTTTTTAAATAGAAAGTTTTTTGTTCAATAGTGCATATTTCATATTTCCTTTTGAGTTCGATATTCAGGTCTTAATCGAAACGTCCTATTTTGCTTGATAACGACACATATACTTATGTAGTATCCCAATATAAATATCAATTAAAGAGTTAAATTCTTATTTTTATCAGGATCAAGTTTTTTGGTTCTGTTGCAAAGTAAGTAAACATAAGTGAAAAATATTATCAAAGACATTGTTATATTGCTGCATATAAGCTGTTCCGAGATCAGATACCTCCTCCAAAATACTTTCTCATACCTAATTGTATTTTGAGGTTCAAGTTTAAGTTTTAATATCTTTTAAATTTAATTTTATGTCATTTATTTTAGGTCGATGGGTTGATGAGTTGGATTTTTAAGATGTCATTTATTTTAGGTCTGATGTTGGTTAGCCTTAATGAAGTTTGATTGAGGTCCAATAGATTAGATCTAAGCTCTAGGTTTAATGTTGGTAAATATGAAGATTCATGTCATTTGGATAGAACTTATGGTATGAATATGAATTAAGTCCAAATTAAATAAGACTTAAGGTATGAGGATGATTTTGGTTCAATATAGGTAGAACCTAAGGTTCAAAGTGATTTAAGTCTAATGTAGGTAGGATATAAAGGTTGTTTAGGTTACAAATTGAACCTATGGTTTGAAATTATTCTAAGTCTAATGTAGGAAGGACTTATGGTTAATTTGGGTTCAATATGAATTGAACCTAAGGTTTCAAATGGTTCTAAGTGCAATGTATGTAAAACTTAAATTTTAAGGTGGCTTAAATCCAATGTAGGTAGGACCTAAAGTTGATTTATGTTCAATTTAGATCAAATCTAAGGTTTAAAATGGTTCTAAGTCCAATGTGATTAGGACTTAAAGTCAATTTAGATTCAATGTAAGTAGGATCTAAAGTTGGTTTAGGTTCAATATGGATTGGATCTAAAGGTTCTATTTGATTTAGATTCAAACTGAGTTGAACCTAAGGGTTTCATTTGATTTAGGTTCGAGTTGGGTTGAACTTAAGGGTTTGACTTTGACTTATGTTTAAGTTGGGTTTAACCTAAGAGTTTGATTTTGACTTAGGTTCAAGTTGAGTTGAACATAAGAATTGAGGTTGAATTAAGTTTAATGTAGTTAAGACTTAAGGGTTTGATTAAATGTAATTTCAATTAATGAAATTAAGTTTGAAATTTTATTAAACCTAACATAGGTAAGTTTAATTAGTTTTATTAGGTCTAGTTAGACCTAATTAAGGTTAGATTGAGTTAAGCTAATGTAAGTAAGGCTTAATCTCATTAATTAGGTCTAGTTAAGCGTAATGTATTTAAGGCTTAAAAGAGGTCAATTAGATCTAATTAGGGTTTAAACCTAATTAAGGTTTAACTTTCTTAAGCCTAATGTAAGTAAGGATTATTGTGGTTAATAGATCTAATTAGGGTTAGACCTAATTGGGGTTCAAGTTGAATTAATCCTAGTGTTAGTAAAGCTTAATGTGGTTAATTAGGTCTAATTGGGGTTTGACCTAATTGAGGTTTAAGTTGAATTATGCCAAATGTAACAAAGGCTTAATGTGGTTAATTAGGTCTAATTAGGGTTAGACTTTATTGAGTTTAGGCTGAAAGAAGCCAAATGTAAGTAAGGCATTAAAGTAGTTAATTAGGTCTTATTAAGGTTAGACCTAATTAGGGTTTGTTTATATTAAGCCTGATGTATTTAAATCTTAAATGTGGTCAATTAGGTCTAATTAAGGTTTAAACCTAATTTAGGTTTAATTGGTTTAAGTGTAATGAGATTCAGGCCTAAAAAATTTTAATTAAGTCTAATTGTGGTTTAGACCTAATTAGGGTTTATTTTCTGAAGCCTAATGTGATTAAGGCTTAAAAGGGATTAATTAGGTCTAATTGTGGTTTATACCTAATTAAAGTTTAATTGTCTTAAGCTTAATGAGATTAAGGCCTAAAATGGTTTAATTAGGCTTAATAGTATTTTAGACCTAATTAGGGTCTATTGTGTTAAGCCTAATGTGATTAAGGCTTAAAATATGTTAATTAGGTCAAATTGTCGTTTAGACCTAATTAGGGTTTATTGTGTTAAGCCTAATGTGATAAAGGTCTAAAAGGGTAATTAGGTCTTGTTGTGGTTTAGACGTAATTAGGGTTTTATTATGTTAAGCCCAATGTGATTAACGCTAAAAAGGGTTTAAATAAATCTAATTTTGGTTTATACTTATTTAGTGTTTATTTTGTTAGGCCTAATGTCATTAAGGCTTAAAAGGGTTCAATTAGGTCTAATTGTGACTTAAACCTAATTAGGGTTTGGTGAAGTGTGGATTCACCTGGATTAAACTTAAATGTGTGTGTCTGGTTTGAATCCACTTGGGGTTTAGATTGACGTAAAAAATTAAGCATATGTTTGCTAGACCCAAGGGATTTTGACTTTGGGACTACAAGGGTTAGATCCAAAAGTCTTGAGGAGATGACTAAACCTCATGTTAACTAGGGTTTATGTTCACCCTAGATCTATATTATGAATCCGACCTAAGGTTCAGGATTTGGTCAATCCTACATGTCATCCAAGGCTAAAGTTCAAGTCTATGAATTTTTTGGGTTTAAAATGTAAACTTTAAATTTACAATTTTAACCCCAAGTGATGAAAATGTCATTTTAAATTTTCAAATGGCAAAAAATTGTCATTTTAGTGTTTAAAAGTGTATCTCTAAATTTTCTAACCAAAAAATTAAATTCCAATTTCTTAAGTTTTTATAATTATTTTGAAAATAATTATAATATTTGATAGAAATTAGAAAATTGGATCCTAGGAAATTTTCTTGACCTTAAAAGAATGAGAAGATGTTCCCAAGGACTTAAAGATTACTCCCTATAATTTTCAGAATATTTGGAATTATAAATAATTTTAATATTTAAATAACTCTAGAGAGTAATTACTTAATTAAAAATTAAATATAATAAATTAAATTTTGATTTCACTTCCATAATTTTCTCATTTTCTTGAATCTAGGGGATTCCTTGTCATATTTTTGTGATTTTTCTAGGTCAAGATATGAATCTTTGAAAATTTTGAATTTAAATAAATAAAAAATCTTGAATTTTCTATTTATATGCGTAGTGGTTGACTAAATCCTCAGATCTGTTGAAAGTGCACATGTCACTGCCTGATTCGCGGAAGTATCCACGTAGCTGCTCAGCTGGCCCACGGTTCTGTATGTTTCATATGGACTGATCCGCGTCCCGAATCTATCTGAGCCTCCATTTCCAATACACGGAAATGGATGACAACGATTCATCATCCCAAAGGGAGATAAATCAAAAGCGGTTAACGATCAAACCCTAATTTCTTAGTGGATTTTTTATAAAACTTCATAAAAAAGTGTCCCAAAAGCTTCATCTAAAGGATACACTCATATCTATATGGCGACGTACAAGTTTTGAAATGATTCTCTTCACAATGTCTGAAAATTAAGCCAAAATTAGGGTTTAAGCCCATACCTTGGCCTCAATGGATGGAATTTTGATTGGAATGGCTCTAAAGCTTTGCCTTGAGCTCAGCAAGCTTGCTCTTGACTCAGTTTAAGTTGAAATTGGGTCTGAGTATGAGTTCAATGAAAAGGGTTCACTGTTTCACTGAAGAGTAGGTTAGAGCTTGTGGGGGAAGGCTGATTTTGATTGGGAATTCCTTCTTAAAGCATAGGGAATCTTTTAGAAAAATTAATTTGGGGTTTTGATTAGGTATTTTTCAAACCCAAAACTTGCTCTGGAATTGGGGGTGTAAAATATGAGTAAGTCAGTGGATTTTTGGAGCTAATTCTATGAGGGAATAGTTCCCTAAGGTTTGGAGAATAAGTTTTCTATTAAAATATTTGTATATTTGGAACTATAGATTGGTCTCCTTTTTCTTAAGCTCTCAGGTTAGCCTTTTTATAGGCTTGAGAGAGGCATGGCTAGGCTAGGGTTCACTTGATAACTATGGATAAGTTCTTTGAATGGGGATTATCATGTAAGATTCTCCAAAGGTGATATCCAGAATGAGATCTCATTAGGATGAGGATTGAACCCTTGTTTTGGCTACCTTCCATTTAATTGATTGGGAGGTGGATAATGCTGCTCAAAATGATTTGAATCAGCCTCCCTCATATGGATTTATTGGCCATTTAATGATTTTTTGGATGAGATGACACATAAGCTTCTCATTCCCCAATTTTCATAATTAGATCATGATGACCCTAATTATGTTTGGGATAAGGGTTTGGATGGGTCTCTCTCTCATTGGATGAAGGTGAAGGTGAGTGATGATCTCACCACATTTTCATTCCATATTTTATGAGGGAATGACACACACCTATTCCCTTAATCATAGTTTCATTATGGTCTTTGTCTTGAGTCAAAGATCATGAGTCATGGATAATTCATGAATGCTTGACATGTCGTGCTGTGTCTCCTGGGTCATGGGTAATCCATTAGTAATTTTTCATGCAGTGAATTTAGGGCTTAAGTATACAACATGATTTTAGGGTGGCCAAGGGTTTTTCTTACCATGGGCTTAAACCATGATTTTAAACTTAAATCCTAGGTCTAATAATCATCAGTTTCACTCTCTCTAATCATTTAAATTATTATTTAATTAAGAGAATAAAATAATTTGATGAAAAGACCAAATTTTGATAAAAAATGGTAAGGTTGACCAAGTTTGATGAAGGTTTACCAGGGTTGACCATGGTTGACAAATTTAGGTTCAGTTTTCACCTAGGTGACTTACTTGACGATGCCATGTTTAGTTTAGACTTGGTGTCATTAGATTTGATGGTATGACATGGGTTTGAACAAGGTTGACCATGGTTGACCAGGATCGTCAAATTAACCAGATGGTGATTTCTTGACCATATGGTGATCATTTGGGTCTACTATCGACCTAATAGTGTGATGACCATGAGGTTCAAAATTGATCATTTTGACCAAAGTTTGACCAAGGTGTTTAGGTGAACCAAATGGTCGAATTTGACCAATTTTGGTGTTGAAGTTGACCAAATGGGCTTGTTTTACAAAATTTTAACAATTTTGATTAGTTTGATTAAAATTGACCAATTTTACCAAAGTTGATCAATTTGACCAAATTTGACCAATTGGGTCAATCGGTTGTCGGTGTTGACCAAATGATCAAATCAGGTTTTGTCATGGTTGATCTGATCATTTTGGGGTGTCATCCTATTTTGAACCCAAAAAGGGTATATTGGGAGTGAAATTAATTTTTAGGGTTTTTAAGACCCAAGATAAGTTCAAATGGGTCATTATTGGTAGACCTTCTCTTAAGAGTGAACTTAGTGATCATGATGATTATTTTCAAGTCATTCTGAAGATCATGAATTAGTGTGAGTTATTGAAGATACTTCTTGTCTATGAGTGTCATGTCAGGATCCTCAAAAAAAGTGAGGTCAACACCTTATTCAAATTATTATAATCCTGGTTGGAAAAATCACCATAATTTCAGTTGGAATAATAATAACTCTAATTCTGTAAATTTGCAATAAGGGAACAATCCTTTGAACCCATTTGGAAATTTCAACAACTAGGAAAACATTTATTATAAACTTTATTATCATCTAGGTTTTAATAGCAATTCAAAGATTAAGGAGAACAAATTATCAATGGAAGAATTAATATTGCAAATGGGAGCAAATGGGAGCATAATTACGAAGTTAATGAGCTAGAATTAGAAACATGGAAAATCAGTTAGGATGTATTGCTACTACACTTAGCAATAGACATCCGGAAATTTTGCCTAGTAATGTTGAAGTTAATCCTAAAGATCAGAACAAAGAGAAAATCAAGGCTATTCAACTAAGAAGTAGAAAGAAGGTAGAAACCAAAGTTTAAAAAGAGATTAAAATTGAGAAAGAAGGGGAAGAAAATGAAAAGTCTAACGAAGATTTTCATCTTGAGTCAGAATATCTTATTAAATCAATGAAAAATACTATAGAAAGATCACCACCTCCATTTCCTCAAAGATTAAAGTAGTCTAACATAGATATCCAATTTAAAAAATTCTTACAAATATTGAGTAAATTAACTATAAACATTCCATTTGTTGAAGCCCTGGAAGAAATGACAAGCTATGTGAAGTTTAAGAAGGATATACATAATAAAAAAAGGAAATTTACATACAATGAGACTGCTGCACTTAGTGAGGAGTGTAGCGCTATAATTTAGAAAAAAACTTTCTGAAAAATTTAAAGATCCTAGTAGTTTTATTACTCCTTGTGAAATTGGCGAAAGACTTTTTAGAAAAGCTTTATTTTATTTAGGAGCTAGCAATAATCTTATACCTTTATCAATTTTCAAAATGTTGGGATTAGGAGAAATTTCACTTATTAATATAACTCTTCATTTAATTGTAGTCTGATTACCTATCCTAAAGGAGTTATAGAAGATATTTTGACAAAAGTTGATAAATTTATCTTTCCTATGGATTTTATTGTGTTAGATATGGAGAAAGATAACGAAAGTTTTATCAGTTTAGGAAGACCACTCTTGCCACTGGAAGAGTTTTGATAGATGTGCAGAAAGGAGAGTTAACATTGAGATTCAGTGATCAAGAAGTTACATTTAATATCGCAAAATCAATGCGATACCCAGCAAAAGGAAGAGAAGATGAATGCTTCATAATGGATATTAACAATTGTTTAAGCAATGAATATTTCACAGAGACATTTGAAAAGAAAACTAAAGAAGAATACCTGGAGTATGAAGATGAGGATATAATTCAAGATAAATTTATAGAAGTGAGTAATAAGGAATTGGAATATGTTCAGGAACAATTTGAACGTTTAGATACTACACATAATAACAAAAGTTTGATTTCTTCGATTGTAAAACATCCTAAACTAGCAATGCAAAAACTTCCTACACATTTAAAATATTCCTTATTAGGATATTTACTACATTACCTGTTAACATATCCTCAGAATTAATTCAAGTGCAAGAACAAAAGTTGTTGGAAACTTTAAGAAGATATAAGAAAGCCTTTTGATGGACGTTAGTTAATATCAAAGAAATCAGTCATTTGATTTATATGCACAAAGTTTTATTGGAAGAACATGATGAACGAAAAGTTGATTCTTACTAGAGAGTAAAACATATGATGAAAGAAGTTGTAAAGAAATAGATTTTAAAATGGTTAGATACTAGAATAATATATTCTATTTTAGATAGTGTTTGGGTGAGTCCAATTTGCTGCATTCTTGAGAAAGGGTGTGTAAATTTTGTGACAAATTAGGATAATGAATTAATACCAATAAGATAAGTCACTAGATGGAGAATCTGAGGATATACTAGATGGCCACAAATATTTATGCTTTCTAGATGAATATACCAGCTAGCATCAAATGTTTATTGCTCCTAGGGATCAAGAGAAGACAATATTTAGAAGTCTTTATGGTACTTTTTGTTTTTCAACGAATGCCCTTTGGTTTATATAATGCACCAACAACATTTCAAAGTTGCATGATGTCAATATTCAGTGATTTAATTGAAAAAGAGATAGAAGTCATTATGGATGATTTTTCTGTGTTTAAAACTTCATTTGAAATATGTCTAAATTATTTAGAGAAGGTTCTATAATAATGTGAAAAGATGAATTTTCTATTAAACTAGGAAAAATGTCAATTCAAGGTTGTAGAGTAGCTATACTTGGGCATAAAATTTTAGAAAATGGCATGGAAGTAGATCCGACCAAAATTCAAGTTATAGCTAAACTACCTCCACCTACTTTTACAAAAGGAGTTAAAAGTTTTTTAGAACATGATAATTTTTACAAACGGTATATAAAAGTTTTTTCAAAAATTATAAAGCCTTTATGCCAACTTTTGGAAAAGATACAAAATTTGATTTTGATAAAGAGTGCCTTAATGCCTTTCAAATAATAAAGGAAAAAATTAATCACTGTTCCTATAATTGTTTCACCTGATTGGGAGAAACCATTTAAGCTAATGTGTGAAATAAGTAATTATGCAATTAGAGTTGTTTTAGGGGAAAGATATGAAATAATTTAAAGTTATTGATACACCAAAAATATATACATTTTTAGACCCATATTTTATACTCATTTTCGGTGATATTGCACTTTAATGGAACGTATTTTTGTATTTTATTGCAGGTTATTGATTTTTAGTCCTTGGAGCAAAAAGGAAGCAAAAAAGGATAAAATTTGGAGCCAAAATGGAGAAGTTAAAAAAATGTTCATGCCTGACACCGCCATACTGGGCGCTGACAATGCCGTTTGACAGAGAAGAAGGAATTAATTCGATGGCCTCTAGCACCGATGGCTCTAGAATGGGCGATGACAGTGCTAGTGTCGGTGTAGACCTTTGATACACCAAAAATATATGCATTTTTAGACCCATATTTTATACTTTTTTTGTGATATTACACCTTAATTGAAGGTATTTTGATGTTTTCTTGAAGGTCGTTGATTTTTAAGACTTAAAGCAAAAAGGAAGCAAAAAAGGATGGAATTTGGAGTCAAAAGGACATTTTTGAAGAAGTACTCAACGCCGACGGAGCAGAACAACAGAACAACTGAAATTTTTACTCACCGTTGTCGGCACCAGAACTAGCGCCGACGATGCCAAAGGTGGTTCAACCCCCGTTTCTAGAAGGTTTAATGTATTTAGACAATTTTTGAAGAGTTTTTTGAGGCACATAATGGAGAACGGACCTTGGGCTTTATATAGGGCCAAAATTCATCTGGAAAGTGGCTCCTTTTTGCTACAAAACATTCCACCACGCTCCATTATTGCCATTCTTCATAATTCATTATCATTCCACCACAATATTGGAGTCTATTAGTGATTTTTCTTTTATAGTTTAGAGTTTGTGTGGTGAGATTTAGTGTGAATTTTTCTATAAGAGTGTTGGAGAAGGAGAAAAGTGAGAGATATCTTCTTCCTTCATTTCTAAGGAAATGCTATAAGGTATTTGCTTTGAGAAAGAGTTTAGATAAGTTTTGTTTGTTTATTAGAGTTGTATGAACTTTTTTTTACATATGAAATTTGTGTTTTTTGTGTCTTTCTCATGAAGTTTGAGTAGTTCACTCTATCTTTGTTTCTACTCTGAGATATGGTGAAATGAAGAGATAATAAGATGTGCCAATATTAGAATATATAATAAATTGTGATGATTGTTCAGCTCTGAAATTGATTTACATTTTGATTCTGGGCAATTGAATTGTTAGAATTTGTTGTGAAACATATGATCTGGGAAATGGAGTATGAGTTCTACAACAGAGTGATTTAACTAATAGTATGAGTATGGATCTCATTTAATTCCATGGAGGAGAAATTTGTTCATGGAAATAAGTGAAAATAAATAGGGAAATATTCTTTATTGGGTCTAGAATTGGAGAATCTTTAGGGTGACAGACTAAAATGCCCAATTTAGACTTAGTGTTTAAAAACTAAAGAGAGATTTAGCCTTCAAGTGAAGGGAAGTGGGAGCTTTGAAGTTGGAGACAATATCCTCCTAGCCTAGTCACAAATTTAGGGACTAAACCTAGGATTAGCCAATGATTTTCTACACACTGTATAAGAGAAGAGAATTATAATTGCTCATATTTGGCACAATACATATTATAAACATTTATCTCATCTCATTTCACCAGAAACTCATTGTAGTGGGAAGTATGTTAATTCACATAAGAAATCTTCATTACAAAAACATAGTCAGTAGATTAGTATTTACTTTTTAAACTTTGCATTTCTGTTTTACTAATAGTTAAGTACTTTAGTTTTGATAACATCTCAACATTCAAAATTAGTGACAGTCCTTTCGTTTGATTTTTTTGTAAATTTCCTAGTAAAACTTATAATCGCCAATATACACCTTCTCTGTGGGATTGATATTTGGGTCTTAAATAGAAAGACCTTTATGACTTGATAATGATAAGTATACCTGCGTAGAATCTCATTAATAATTATATATAGTTATATATAATTTACACAACTTACTTTTCATATAAGGATCTATTTTTTGGCACTTTAGTGGTGTCAACTTAATAAATTCTTACATACAAAAAAATCGGGATCAAGTTTTTGGCGTTGTTGCGTGGGGAAGGTAACAGATAAATTTAGGTAAATTAAATAGTTTTGATAAATTAGAAAATTTAGAGGTAATATATATAGTATAAAAAAATCAAAAATCCAAAAAGAAATTTATTTAACAGTATTTAAAAAAAAAGAATTTTACTTTACATTCTTTATATTTTTATGCAAAAAATTAGATCTGAAGGCTTAGTACCTTACGAATCAGAGGTAGAACGTACTATTTGAAAAATTCAAAAATAACAAAGAGAAATTAAAATTTTAAAAGAAATGGCAAATAACTTAGAAAATCGAATAAATAAGAATCGATAAAGACCTTTAAAAGATTATTGGAATCCGACAGCCGATGAACTTCACTTGAGTATTCAAAATCCTAATGTTACTGCTAATTCATTTAAGCTTAAACCTGCTATTATCTAAATGGTACAAAATAATCAGTTTGGAGGATCACCTACTGAAGATCCTAACCTACATCTTGCTAGTTTTCTTGAGATTTGTGCTACATTTAAAGATGACGGAGTGTCTAATGATGTTGTTAGGCTTAGAATATTTCCCTTTTCATTAAGGAATAAAGCCAAGGCATGGTTAAATTCATTAGAACCTAGATCTATTAGAACTTGGGGAGAACTATCAGAAAAAAAATTCCTGGCTAAATCTTTTCCACCCTTGAAAACTGCTAAGCTTAGGAATGATATTACATCTTTTTTGTCGGTTTGAAGGAGAATCAATATATGAAGCCTGGGAAAGATTTAAAGATCTTCTTAGAAAATGTCCACACCATGCTTTGCCAAATTGTTTAGTAATTCAAAACTTTTACAATGGATTAGTAGGATCACTATGATCTATTATAGATGCTGTTACGGGTGGATCATTAATGTCAAAACCTTTTGACAAAGCATATTCTTTAATTGAAAAAATTGATACTAATAATTTTTTATGGCCTTCTGAAAGGGTAAATCCTAAGAGAGTAGCTAGTATTCACGATTCTGATGCAATGTCTATTTTGGCATCTCAATTTGTTGGTATTTCTAAAAAGATTGATCAAGCAGGAGCGTACTGAACTCAAATACCCCCAATATTAGAGGAAAATACACTAGGGCAGATTATTGATACTTAACCATCTTATGAAACTTTAAACTGTATAAATACTTGAAATAACAATCCCTATTCCAATTATTTTAACCTTGGATGAAAAAATTACCCTAATTTTAGTTGGAATAATTATAACAATTCGGTGAATCAATTCAAAAATCTAAACAATCAAGGAAATCCTAATTTTTTACCTTATTATCATCCAACATTTAACTCCAATCCCAACCCACAAGTTAAGGAAAAGAAATTGATAACGAAAGAAGTGATGTTGAATATGGGAAATCAAATACAAAATCAAGGGGCTGCTATTAGAAATATTTAAAATTAATTAGGACATATTTCTACTGCTCTTAGTAACAGACATTTTGGAATTCTTCCAAGTACTGTGGAAGTTAATCCAAAATATCAAAATAAAGAGCAAATTAAGGCTATTCAATTACAAAGTAGAAATAATGTTGAAACAAGGATCCAAAGAGAAACTGAAGTTGATGAAGAGAATGAAGAAATGGAAAATGATCAACATGAAAATCAACAAACACATGTTTCTTTAGAAAAACCATTACATCTGTTTCCTCAAAGACTGAAGCAGAAAAATAAAGATAAAAAATTTACAAAATTTTTTGAAATCCTTAAGAAATAAATGATAATTATTCCTTTTGTTGAAGCTTTGAAACAAATGCCAAGTTTTGTGAAATTTATGAAGGATGTACTAAATAAAAAAAAGAAGTTTATAGATCATGGGACCATTGCACTCAGTGAAGAGTGTAGTGCTATTATTCAGAAAAAGCTTCCTGAAAAATTAAACAATCCTGGTAGTTTTACTATACCTTATGCAATTAGTGAAATGTTTTATGGAAAAGCTTTATATGATTTAGGACCGAGTATCAATCTTATGCCCTTATTGATGTTTAAATGTTTAGATTTGGGAGAAATTTCTCCTACTACTGCAACTCTTCAGTTAGTTGATCAATCAATAAGTTATCCAAAAGAAGTTATAAAGGGTGTACTAGCAAAAGTGGATAAGTTTATTTTCCCTGTAGACTTTATAGTATTGGATTTGGAGGAAGATAAACAGATTCCTATTATGTTAGGGAGAACATTTCCTGCAACAGGAAGAGCTATATTAGATGTGTAAAAAGGTAAATTAATAATGAGAGTTAATAATCAAGAAGTAAAATTTAATATAGCAAAATCTATGAACTATCCTGTAATAGAAAAAGATAATGAATTTTTCAGGATGGAAGTTGCTGATTATCTAAGTAAAGAATAGTTCAAGAATGATTGTGAAGATAAATAAAAGCAAGAAGAACTTTTTTAGAATGAAGATGAAATAAAAGGAGAAGATTTGGATTATATTCATGGCAAATTTGAAACGTTAGACTTGTTGGAAAACGATAGTAAAAATCCGCTTACTTCAAGTATTAAACCACCAGAATTTGAGTTAAAGATATTACCTGCCCATTTAAAGTATGTATTTTTATGAGATTCATCTACATTGCTTGTTATTATATCTTCTGAGTTAACTGAAATTTTAGAACAAAAGTTGATGGATGGACTTTAGCAGATATTAAAGGAATTATTCCTTCAATTTGTATGCACAGAGTTTTATTAGATGAAAAATATGAACCTAAAGCTGATCGTCGGAGAAGATTAAACCCAATATTGAAAGAAATTGTTAAAAAAGAGATTTTAAAATGGTTAGATGCTGAAATTATTTATACTATTTCAAATAGTTCTTGGGTAAGCCCAATTCACTGTGTTCAGAAGAAAGGAGGAGTGACTATTGAAGAAAATGAGAAAAAATGAATTAATATCAATAAGTCAAGTTATTTTTTTGTGAATTTGTATTAACTACAGAAAATTAAATATGGCCACAAGAAAAGATCACTTTATTTTACCCTTTTTAAACCAAATGTTGGATAGATTAGCTGAGAATAAAAATTATTGTTTTTTAGATGGATATATCGTTTATCTTCAAATTCTGATTGCTCAAGAGGATCAAGAGAAAACAACATTTACAAGCCCATATGGAATATTTGCTTTTCATAGAATACCTTTTGGATTATGCAATGCACATACAACATTTCAAAGATGCATGATGTCAATTTTTAGCAATTTTATAGAACATGGAATGAAAGTGTTTATGGATGATTTTTCTGCATTTGAGACTTTGTTTGAGGGATGAATTAATAATTTAGAAAAAGTTTTGGAAGTATGTGAAATAGTCAACCTAGTATTAAATTGGGAAAAATGTCAATTTATGGTTGCAGGAGGTATTGTGCTTGGGCATAAAATTTTTGAAAAAGGCATGGAGGTAGATCCTGCAAAAATCCAAGTTATAAGAAAAATTACCACCACCTACTAATGTTAAAGGGTTGAGATGTTTTCTAGGACATGCTTGTCTGTACAAGCGCTACATAAAAATTTTTTCAAAAATAACTAAGTCGCTATGCCAACATTTAAAAAAAGTTAAGAAATTTGATTTTGATGAGAAATGCATAGAAGCATTTGAATTATTAAAGAAAAAATTAGTAACTGGACTTATAATAGTACCACCTGGCTGTGAAAAGACTTATGAAATAATGTTCGATGCTAGTGATTATGCTATTGGGGTTGTATTAGGACAAAAGCACGATAAATTTTTTAATGTTATATATTATGCTAATAAGAGTTTAAATGATGCTCAAATTAATTATACTACTACTGAAAGAGAGTTATTAGCTATTATTTATGCCTTTATAAAATTTAGACCTTATTTATTTGGAACTAAATAAATAGTGCATACATATCATTATGCTATTAAATACTTAATGCAAAAGAAGGATGTTAAACCAAGATTAATTAGATGGATACTTCTATTGCAAGGGTTTGATTTTACTTTGATTGATAGAAAAGGAAATAATAATCTAATAGCTGATCATTTGGCTAGGATAGAAATAGAAATATTAACTAATTTTGCAAATGAAATTTTAGAAAATTTCACTAATGAACATTTATATAGTATTGATGAAATGGATGTACTGTAGTATGTTAATATAGTGAATTATATTGTAAGTGATACTTTACCACCTGATATGAAAAATTCACAATGAAAGAAATTTATATATGATTCAAAAGACTATTTTCCGGATGACCCATATTTATATAAACAATTTAAAGATGTAACTATTAAAAGAAGTGTGCCTTATAAAGAAACTCAACAGATAATTGAAAGGTGTCATGATTCTGAATTTGGAGGACATTTTTGAACAAAGAGAACTGCATATAAGATTTTGCAATTTATATTTTATTGGACTACTTTTTTTAAAGATGTTAATGAATATATTAAAATGTATGATAGATGTCAAAGAGTAGGAAATATTTTTAGAAGAAATGAAATACCTCTAAATTACACTTTGAAAGTCGAAATTTTTGATGTGTGGCGTTTATATTTTTTGGGACCATTTATGCCTTCATTTGGAAACTTATATATATTACTTGCTGTTAATTATATGTCTAAATGGGTTGATGTTATTGTTGTACCCAAATGTGATTCTTGGAGTGTTTCTAAATTTTTAATTAAAAATATTTTTACAAGATATGGAATGCTGGGAGTAATTATTACTAAAGAAGGATCTTATTTTAGGAATAAGAGAATTGAAAAATTAATTAAGAAATATGATGTTATGCATAAATTCTCTACTGCTTAGTATCCTCATACTAGCGGTCTAGCAGAGATATAAAATTATGAAATTAAACGTATTTTAGAAAAAGCTGTAAATCCTTACAAATTGGATTAGCCTGCTAGACTAGATACTGCATTATGGGCATATAGAATTGCTTATAAGACTCATGTAAAAATGTCCCCATACTTACCAGTAGAATTATACAATAAAGCATTTTGGGCTATAAATGAATTTAATTTTAATCTAAAAGTTGTTGGTGAGAAATATTATTGCAACTCAATGAACTTGAGGATTGAAGAAATGAAGCATATGATAATGCAAAAATCTATAAAGAAAAAATGAAAATATGGCATGATCGGAAGAATACTCAAAAGAAATTTGAAATTGGATAAGAAGTTCTATTATATAATACAAGATTTAGATTGTTTCCAGGAAAACTGAAATCTAGATGGTTAGGACCATTTAAGATGATTAAAGTCTATCATTATGGAATTGTTGTTAATAAAGATCCTAACACTGTAAAGGTATTTAAAGTTAATGGGCATCGTCTAAAACATTATTATGAAGGGCACATACCTTAATTTAAAGAATTTTTAATGTTAAGTCAACTCAACTAAATAAATGGTGTGTTGGGCTGACGACGTTAAACCAAGAGCTTTGTGGGAGGCAACTCATACATATATGTCTATGTAATACTATTTTGTTTGATAAATGTCACATATATTAGTAGATAATAATCCTACACAAATGCATTTATTATAAATTAAGTCAAATATTGGTATTGGAGAAAAAGTTGGAATTAAATTGAACAAAAAAAAAAGTCACAAAATTTGGGCCACTGGCACCAACGACGCCAGAATGGGCGCAGATGGTGCCCAAGAAAATGGACCTCAGTGCCGGCATCGCCAATAGGGAGCGTCGACGGCGCCGAGAGTGGTTTCACGATTTAGGCGACTTTTGGCAGACTTTGGCGGGATTTCACTCCATAATAACTGACAGGAGGTGTTTTTAAACTCCTAAAGATGTATTAAGACGCTTAGAAACTTCCTATTTTTGGATTCCATGGCTTCCAATTCAAGAAATACTTCAAGGTATGGAGTTTTCAATAGAAGAAGGTTTATTGGATTCAATTATTACAAAGAAGAGATTGATAAAGGAAAGAGGATTTGTTAATCATGGATTGATCAATCGAAGTGATCCAGTTGACAAGATCATTTTGCAAAGGCGATCAAAAGTTTTGTGTTACACTACCTATGCGGTTGTTATGCCTGTAGTGAAGGAGTTCTATGCAAATCTACATGGAATTACCCAAGGAGTTGTCTTCGTACGAGGTAAGGCTGTACTATTTATTCCTACAAGGATTAATGAATTGTATATGATAGAAAATGTTTCAATCTGTCATTATACAAATTTCATTCCTACGTGAGATTTGATGCAAGATATTTATAATTTTCTAGTGGATGAAAGTGATATGTGGGAAGTACGAGATGAAGGATATTTTAATTTTCTTGCTTCATCACTTAATCCAATTTTGAAGGAGTGACTTTTCTTTATTTGTACAAAATTACGATGTATTATGATGATTAGTAGAGTCACCAAGGAAAGTGTTATTTTAAACTACTGTAATCAAATGGAAAAACCCATTGAAATAGAATCAATCATATTTAAATTTGTTATGGGTGTTGACTTTACTTTTGGTTGAGGTCTAGTTCTTCCTCTTTAGTAGCCTAGGGTCTCGCCATAGGGCTTTCTTGTTGACTACTCCTATAAAACTAGAAAAGAAACCCTCACTATTAGACATTCTAAACTCCTCTTTACTCAACTTGAAGCTCTATATATTGGTCCTAACCTCTAGCACTTAGTAGGTGGGGTCATTATGAGGGAGCTCAAGGAGAGTCCCCATAAGACCGCTTGACCTTAAGGTTGACCCTCGCTGTTGTTCTAGAGCTAAGGCACTCACTACAATCACCTCACTCACAATCACTCACAAATACAAACCCAATGTTCCTCGATTTTGATCCCCTAATCCTCTGGGAGACTCATATAGTTAGTCCCCTAAACCCACTGGCTCTAGGCTAGGGTTTAGCTAAGACCAAAACATAGAGGACCCAAATGGGGTTTCCATTGGTCCATGGATTATTTATGGTGGTTAGCTCCCCAATTTTAGTAAAGATACCCAATTTGGTCTTTTGTCCCTAAACTCCCCCAAATTACCTGAATACTCTTGAAACCCTAAGTTTGGCCAAAATTACAAAATTTACCTAAAATACCCAAATTTATTCAAAAATCATTTCAAACCTTTTGAAAATACCCAAATTACTCAAAATCACCACAAATTGCCAAATTACCAAAATACCCCTCCTTTGCCCAAAATCACCAAAAATTCCCAAAAATTTCCAAAACCTTCCAAATATTCTTAATTTCTTTTTTCTAAACTACTAAATAACCCAATTTGGCCAATTTGACCATCTTTATATAAAACCTACAAATTGCCCTTAAAAGGCCCCATCTCCCCAAATTCACCTCGAATGTCCATCAAATTTGTCCCAATTTCCCCCAATTTCAATCCTAAAATTAAATTCACATTCCCGGTGGCCAATTTAAACCAAATCAAAGGCTCATACTTTGAGCCCAACTTTTGATTTAAGTCAAACCACAAAATTTGGCCCTATGACTTGGTTCCACCAAATTAAACCTCATGGCCTACTCCATTGGTCTCAATTAGAATCCTAAACTCTTCATAACACTTCTACACATCAAACTTGACCTTCAATTGATCTTATTGAAGCCTCAATTTCAATAAATTTTAACCTAAGTCAAAACCCCCAAGTTTTGCCCCAAATTGGCTATGCCTCCAAATTTCACCAAATTGACTGCCTTAACCCCAAAATTAGCACATAGCCAAAGCTAGACCCAAGTCTAGCCCAACATGCCCAAATTCGCCAAAATTCTAAAATCCTTCAAATTGAAGCCCAAATTAAACTCAAAATCTTTTCAATCTTTCACCAAAAGTTTTATAAAAATCATCTACACAATGTTGGTCAATCAATTGGGATCAAACTTATGGCTAGCCTAACCCAAACCGAAGTCTTTATCATTTGCACCCACTTGGACCCATGCACCAAAATTGACCTAAACATGTCAAATTGGTCAAGGCAGGGCCACCACAGCCAAAATTTGGACTCTATTGACCAAGACAAACCCGATGAACCACCCAAATGAGCCATGGACCAAGGAATCCCCAAATTAACGGATTTCATTCCATATTTGCTTAAGCGAAGGATATTTTTGCCAAAACTAAACACCAACCCATTTAATTGCTATGTCATATTCCCCTAACTCATCTGACCTCCTAGCCACCTCCACTAGCATGGTCGGCCGGCCTAGTGGCCGGAAAATGTCCAAATCGAGAGCCAACCCCATGGAATCAAATCTAATTTAAACCTAGAGTCCACCTCATCTAAATTAAATGTTAGAGCCTCTCTGCCCTCCTCCTAAGCATCACGTTTTACCCCCTAATTGCCCATGGCAGCAAACTTAAGCCAATTTTAATAAAAAGCTCACCTCCACTGCCATGGAGGGAGTGCTAAAAATTCTTTAGAGAGAGCCCTCCAAATTACTCCTAGAGCCTCTTCGAGACCTCAATAGTGCAACCCAATCACCACATTGCATTGAATCTCCTTGCCAGAGTTCAATTTTTGAGCTCAAAACCTTACCAGAGACAGGACAGAGCTCTCCACACCTCTACACTCCACCAAAATATAATTAAACTCACCAAAATCTTCACTACAGTGAAAGAAGGAGAAGCCCCATCAAATACCCCTTATACAGAGCCCCTAGCATAGGTATAGACCAATACCTAAAATCGATTACGGTTGATTTCATACCTCAGACTTTCACCACAGCAAGAGGATTAATCCCTAGCCTCCTTGGACCTCCACAAATGTACCAAGCACCTCTGATTGAAGCTTCCCTTCTCAGAGCAATGGTATTGAACTCCCCCTCTTTTTGAGCCTATTTTGATTCTCCATTTGATTAGGCTTAATTTAATTGCATAATTACCATATGGATATGTTCTTCACACTTAGACGAGCATTTAATAACAAACCACATTTAATTTGGTTAAGAAATGAGTGAGATCTTAAGCTTTGAAAATGGATGGTTCATGGACTAAGGAATTGGGGATGATGACATGGAACCATCCGATCGCACGTTTATCTCATGAATGGACGAGATCTAGCCGAATAGTGCCTTCATACATGAACCGTAGTCCGAGTTAGAGCTGAGGTGGATGACAGCGTCAAATAGGATCATGTCGCAAAGAGTTTCGGAGCCGCCTAGGATCTAGTCAGCGCCACGCGTTTAAATAGATAAATAGGGTATTTTCTTATTTAAATAAATAACCATAACTTCAAAAATCCATATCTTGGTGTAGAAAAATCACAAAAAATAAAAATAAAAATACCCTCACACTCAGTGAACAGAGGACAATAATGTGGAAATAATTTGAAGTTTGTTTGATGCATATTTTATCTTTAATTAATTAAATATAGTTTTGAGTCTTTTAATTCTCCATGCATGTAGAAATTTCATCATGATTTGCAATTTTGGCATGTTGTTGCCTCTGTCTTAGGGAACATCCTCTTATTTTTCCAAACTTAAAGATATCTCTAAATAGAGATCCATATTTTCTAAGTTTATGTCTATTATTTGCATAAATTAATCATAATAATTAGCATGTTTCTTAGAGAAATCCAAGAAAATTTTGGAAGGTTTGCTATGACCAGAGAACCCTTTCGAAAATATTTCATGGTTAAGTCATTAAGAATGCACTTGATTTCCACCAACCCTAAAACACAAAAAAAAAATAATTTTAGGAAACCCAAATATCTAAATGACTTAATTTTTAATATTCACTTTGATTTAAAGTTCAGACAACACCCCATAAAAATTTCAAACCATTTGGAGCTCATTTAATAACTCAAATTGATTTTTCAAGTTAAATGTCATTTTTAACACTAAAAGGATTTTAAATAATTAAAATATATCTCAAAAAATTATAAAAATTGGTTTTTGGTGTTCTCTATGATCAGAGAAATTTTCTAAAAGTAAAATGGTAATTAAAATAAAAAACTTCATCTTTAGCATATTTTTAATATTTAAATAATTAAAAAATGATAGAAGTCATAAAAAAGATAAAATTCATGGAAATGTTCTAAATTACTTCATAAACACTTAGGAACAATTGAAATATTTTTCATAATTTTCTAAGTGAAGATATTGAATTTAGAAGCTTAAAATAATTCTTAAAGGCTAAAAAAGGATTTTCACTAAAGTAATTCTAACAATTTAAAGATAAATAAAAAAAATATGAAATTTGTTTCTCTTAGTTCCTTGACTTCAGAGAGATTTTATAAAAATATAAAACTTAATTTTTCACATTCAAAAAATTTTATAATTAATAAATACTTCATAACTTAAAATAACTCTTAAAATTCAGATATACTCAATAAATTCTTAAATTTGGTCCCAATCCTTCTCTGGTCTAAGTCTACCTCCAAAAAAAAATTTCGAGAGTTAGGCTTTGCCATGTGCAAGTTATGAAATTGTCTTTGAAAAATCCTTTTTTTTGCATTAAAATAAATATTTAAATTAAATTAGATAATGAAAAATCGCTTTTTTTCTTTTGATGTCTTAATTCACCTATGAGTAAGGTGGGATGAAAATTCCATAGACATTTGAATTATGTTTTACAAATTATGAAGTGATAGAACCTCAGGGGCAAAAATGTAATTTTGAAAAATTGGCCTTAATTAACATTTAGGCTTAATTCAAGGAGAGAAAAGGGTAACCTCTCATTTTAACTAACTTATTTGGATGATTGAAACAAAAGGGGATTAATTGGTACAAATCAACCTCACTCTTTCCATAATCAAGGGATAAATTTGTAATTCCTTAAATTGTTAAAATTTGGAAGTTTATTAAATTAAATGATATTAGACATAGGGGTATGACTTTGGAAGTTGATAACTCACTAATTTAATACCCCTACTTGATTTTCAAATGTCATTTAAGTGTTTTAAAAGTGAATAATTATTATCACTTAAAAATTCAACTTCTTTCAAAATAACAAAGACATCTACCAAAATTTTAAGAGCTTAGTAGTAACCTAGGCTAAATAAAATTTGGTTCAGTGAGGATTGGAAAAATAAACATAATTAAAAATTGAACATCCTTAAAACACTACAAGCCCAAAATAAGAAAATCGGCGAAGAGTTTCAATTACATTAACTTGTCCCTTTAAGGGTTTTCACTCACATAATCCTCAAATTAAATTATAAGTGAAAATTGCCCTACTCTTAGGGTTAATTGAAACATCAATGTTCATTGAGCATTGAAGGAATTCAAATGATGGATTATTAAGCATCAAAATAAGTTTAAATGAGCTCGAGACTTTTCACCAGCTAGTAAGAGGGAAGCATGAATCTGCTTTTTCTTCTAGACCTGTTGAATACCTCAGAGGTCTACTAAATATAATATGTTTTGCTTAACAAAAATTATAATTAATCAAACCCATAGGGACCCACCAAGATATGACCTAAGTTTAGGTAGGTCACTCAAACCTTACTTTCTTGCTTTACATAAAATGCTCTAACATGCATTTTAAGTTTCAAGTGATCGAACGAGAAGACTCGTTAGGTACGCTTTTATAGTTTACAACAGTGACTTTTCTTAAGCTTTCCACACTGTGCTTACTTACCTGCATGTATGAAAAAAACACAAACTAGCGTGCTAACCAATGATGTCACCCTACAAGAAAACTAAAACTGTCAGTATAGCCACAAAACCAAAACCTAAAACCAAAACTAAATTCAATCAAGATAAGAATCACCTCCACAACATTCAAAATCTAAAACAACTCAAAATTTAATCACAAACATCACACAAAACTACAACTTCAACTAAATTAAGGCATCTCTATCGGATGATTAGGAATCTCTCAGACGAGGTAACCTACGGTTGCTAACGATGCTTCCTATGGTCTAAATGAATTTAAGAAACTCATTAAGTGTAGTTTAGTAAATTCATTTTGACTAAGTGAATCCAATAAAAAATAGTGGTGTCAGAATGAGCGAACTGTAGGATCCTAACTGGTGTCACTCTGATCAACTTTAACATTTCCCATAAAATTTAAAGAACTACAACCATAAGGCCGTCTGATTTGACATTATAACTAGACACCCTAAAAAACTTAAAATCACCACGACGAGGAGCTTAGAGCTAGCATAATGGGTAGCATGGCCATCTTCAACAGAAAAAAATGTCTTCCCCAACTAAACAAACTTCCTTCCTTTGAATTAAAAAAGCAAGCCATAGGATTTCGAGGTTTTCTGCCTAGTGCAACATAAATCCTCAACTCATCTTTAGGCTTTTATACAACTTTGCTATACAATCTAATCCGAAACTCATCTTAGGATTCTGAGGTTGTCGTTCTTCACGACCTAAATCCTCACATCTTCCAGGCTATTTGTGTGATCGTTTCACATAAATGTTAGTAAAATTGGCAGAATGAAACACCTAAATAGTTCTCCTCAAAATTGAAGTCAAACCGTAGGATAGACTGGGAAGTCAATGAGGTTCTCCCTCGGATCTATGACATCCCCTAGTTCTTCCTCCTTTGGACTCTAATATAAAATTTCCAAATTTGAACCATTCCCATTTCACACCTCTTTATCTGATTTCATTAAAAAGTCCCAATCTTTTGAAATCCTTGAAGATAATATTTCTTCATTTTTATCGAGATTTTTTATAGATGACTTCGGTCATTTAGGATGTAGTTAACTATAGGAGCTTGCCCATATCGGAAGCTCGTCTGAACCCAGCTTAATGTAAACCATATTTAGTTCTTCATCCTCAAGTCTTGTGTTTATCCTTTGGGATAGATATAGGGTTTGTGGTATATTACTCTTTCATTTAAACTATGACAAATATGACGTCAGTTTGATTTCATATTTTTCTAAACCTAAATCTATATGTAAATTAAAAAGTTCCGAAGAGGGCGATGAGATTTTGATTCCGATGACCGATAGCTTCTTATGGGCAACTCCTCAAACCAAAATAACACTGACAACTTCTGGCAACTTTGCTGGGAACAAGCTTTTCTCTCCATTTAAATAAGGAAATATTATCTTCACACATGGTAATGTATCCATGTCCCTCTGGGACCAAATTACTCTTCTTCCGTTGACATAATTTACCAATTTCTATCTTGGGAAAGTACTGCCAACTCTTTAGACTTCAGGACTGACTGTTCAATAACCTTTGAACATGGGGTTTAGGAGGGCATTAAGGACTCTTTAAATCTTCAATTGGGGTCGGACTCCAATAGGTGTGTTGTTGGACTAGTTCCACCCGGGCATTTTGTGTCGCTAAATGGGTCCCGCACTGGGTCATAAAAACTTCACATCTCCCATCCCAGTATGGTTTGCTATTTTGCAAATTAAATAAAATTGTGTTATGTCGCGTGCGCCTCAAAATTAATTAAAATTTTATACTTTTAAATTAACTTTTTACTAAAATTTCTTAAATCCCCACAAACTAAGACTTGCACGGTCTACAGACCGACCTCTATTAATTTTCAGTGCTTTCACTAAGATTATAAGGTTTCGGCTATATAGCTAACCCCAAAGCTTTATGTTTTAAAGTTGCTGCAATGGCCTACCCAACACTGACTTTTTCTTGCAATCTGCCGATGAACCATGAAGCTAGCAATGCTACTCCTACCATTAAGTTCGGAGAAAAATTTGAAGACCTCGAGGTTATCCTCGGGAAGGCCCCTTTAGTCATAATGAAAATCACCGCTCCAGAAATTTAGGAGCCGTCTGCTGAGTTCAAGCTGAACTTTCTTTAGGACTTCTCTTCTTATAAAAAGGCCAAGACTATTGTTGCCACTATGGCACCGACGAAGCCTGCTGTCCCCACTACTACGAAAGGGAAAGAAGTAATGATCATTGAGGATCCGACTAAGGGATTGGTTGTCCCGCTACAAGTATTCAAAATCGGATCGAGTTCAAGAACAACACCACTAACCCGACCTCAAAGGAGAAACCGCAAAAAGAGATTTCGGAGGGCCATTAATACCCAGGCTCTTGAGGAGATACTTGTGAATGAAGAGCCTCACCAAGACTATTCAAGATTATCAGAAACATATCCACTTCTACGAGGAAGTAGATTCCATCCTTTAATGGAAACCAATTGGTACAACAGTATCCCGAAGATTTCCATTGCATTATCATCCCTTCAAGGACAGAGTGTGGAGAAGAAGAAGCCCACTCCTATCACCCGAGTCAGCTCAATATTTTAGGGGCTAATCGCCAAAGAAGGTTGTTCAGTCAATGAATTACTTAAACGAGTGGGGCATGCAAATTCCCCTCGTTTGAAGAAAGATATTTTAAAGGACGTCATGTCCACCAAACAATCTCAAAAGTCAACTAAAGATCTGGTTCTGCTTGGGAAGCATAATCAACACTGCTATTATCATCACAAATTCCACCATTACCAGGACCACAAGCCGTCGTGCAGCTAAGTCAAGACTAGGTTCAAAAATTCTACCAAGCACACTACAAAGACAATCCTAAAATTTCAAAGGAAAAAATGAATAAATTACCCGGTACCGTAGCTAGTCTACACCATGGGGAGCATACTTCTCCTCGACATCTTGATGTTTCAGGTAGGACACTTTGTTCTGAGACATCGTCGTCAAAGAAGAAGTTATGGATACCCAAGGTCGTTGTACTAGTACAGTCCAGTAAGTCCGCAATGCAAGATCATGGAATGAAGTCAGGGTCTGAAGTATCTGACATCGTTGCAGCAATTTCCAGTGAAATGGAAGAACAAGAGGAGGAGGTCCAACAAGGTCCTCCAGATCTTAGAACAATCAAAGAATCAAGATCGAAGAAAAAGTTGAAAGGCTAAGAGTCGAGATTTTTTAGTTAGCTCGAGAGCACATAGCCCCCATCAATGATGATGATGAAGATTTTGACTATAATGACTACCTTGAAGAAGATTTCATAGATGTCCATGTTATCAAAACCAGAGCCGTTGCATCTGTGTGCGAGGCTCAAACTCTTGTCGAAGAGAATGCCATAGATGAGCTGCGTAGGGCTATTATCCTATGGGATGAGCAATTCAACCAACTGAAGAAAAGGATAGAAGAGATGGACATTGTCATGGCCACCATTCAGGGGCAATCAAAAGCACCACAACTATCCTCTTCGGAGATCAAACAATCAGAAATCATATATATCATGGAAGAAAGAAGAGAACTTGCCTCAACAAATAAAGATGAGCAACCAAATAAGGATTCACCATTGAGCGCCATACCAGAGAAAGAATTTAAGCAAATGGTCGAGCAAATTTTGGAAGCCTTAACCCAATCTAAAGGTACTACGTTCATTCTAAAGGGTAGATCCTATCCGGAGGAATTTGATGCCATACCCTTCTCCAAGGGTTTCGTGGCCCCAAAATTTAAGATATTTGATGGGATTGGAAATCTCAGACAACACATAGAACATTTTCGAGCCAATTGTGGCAACACAAGAAATAGCGAAGCTCTACTCTTCAAACAATTCGTCAACAGCTTGTCATGGATTGCTTTTGATCGGTATGATGATTTACCCAACAGATTAGTTAAGACCTTTGCCGAGTTGGAACAACTATTTGTGAAGAGATTTGCTGGATCGTAACATCATGTGTCTATAGGATAACTCATAATGGAAAAGGAAAAGCCCAACGAGATTTTGGTGGATTACATTTTGAGGTGGAGAAACCTTAGCATGAAGGGTGAACCTCAACTACAAAAACACCATGAAATTGAGATTTTATATAAAAGCATTCAAGGCACGGTAGCCTTGATGCTCAAGGGACTTACCATCAAATCCTTTGAGAAGCTACTTAGTAAAGCTAGTGGTCTTCAAGAAGAAATCAAACATAAGGATTCACATGAGAAGTCTAAGGAAACCAGAGTATTTGAAAAGAAATCAGGAAGAGTAACTATTGTCGACAAAGGAAAATAACCAATGAAGATATATGCAAAAAATCCTCGTCAATCTTCACCATAGTAGGCTCAGAAACAGAATAGCTAGTCTAGCTAGCGTTTACCTCATAAAGGATCATGTCGAACAGAGGGTAAGAGAATATCTCTGGAAGAAAGATAGAAAATGGTGTATTCTCTCAAAGATGAAGCTGTGTCTAAAATGTTAAAGTCTGATGAATAAGCCTAAGTTTAGATTACTAGATCCAATGAAGCCCAAAGAAGTTGAAAAGAAAGATGAAACAAATTATTACACATACCATAGATTGTTGGGGCACACTATAGAAGAATGTTTCATCTTTAAGGATTCGATCGAGAAAAATCTCAAAGAAGGAAATGTAAGTATCCTGAAAGAATATTTAAGGGAACATGGAAAAGGTTCCGTAAATATCATTTTGGCCAAGCCAATTTCTCCTATTGATCAATATACCAGAAAAGGTGGATGGAGTATGACTTGGAACAAGCTCAAGAGGGTCCTAAGCCAAATACAAAATTCATCAAAATAATCTTCTACATATATCGGAAAAGAAGAAAAGAATGAAGTCTGGAGCAAATAGTAAAAGAAAATATTAAACCAAATCTAGAATGCGTCACAACAAACTTCCATTCAGAATCTTCAGCCTGTCAAGCCCGAGATGAAGATTTTTCCACAAGAGTTGTCATCGTCAAAGTCAAAGAAAAAGAATAAGACTACCACTACAAAGTTTGATAGCACGGGGAGTAGGATAAGGGCTACCTCTACTAGATTGGTTATCTCGAATTCGGGGAAGAAAATCCTCGAACCCCTGACTTTGTATAATTATCTTTTTGCTCCTCCGGGGTCTTATGAATATAATGATCGTGATTTCGGCTATGTTTTAACAGTTTCTAGTGATGATTTAATCGATAATGACCAATCAACCCTCGATCTCCATTCCTGCAATGATCCTTAAATCGTACTTGACCCTGATGAACTCATTGTTAAGACCAAAGAAGACATCAACGATATCAGCTACGACAGCACCAGAAGTGAGGAACCAATGCTTGATCACCATGGTGCACCGCTTGCATCAACTTAGATCTTTCTGACAAAGAAGAAACACCAGAAGATTCAACAGTGATGTCTCAAGAAGAGAAAATTACATAATTGAACTTAAGGAGCGGAAGAGATTACCTTCAAGAGTAACTGCAGTGGATATAGGAAAATAAATAGTAAGTCGAGAAGAACTACCTCCACCTCCACAAGTGGAAGAACCACACAACTAAATGAAACTTGGAGTACCACATAAATTGGATTATAATGTGCTAGCTCATCTTAGGAAGTTGTTGACCTGATTAAGCATCTACTACGCTCTAATCCTGTCAAAAGAGATGAGAGAAGCTTTGGTTACAACCTTGCTTGACCCAAAAGTTTGCTTAACCTAGTTGGCCAGCACATCCTAGGATGAAGTTTGTTCATTGAAAGAACAACCTGGGGTAACCTTCACAGCTGAAGATTTGTTGCTTGGTACCGACAACCACAACTGACCAATCTACATCTCTGTTAACATCGACAGATTTGTGTTGTCCAGTGTTTTAGTAGATCCTGGAGCATCTTTCAATTTGATGAGCCTACAAACATTAGCCTATTTGGGCATTGAAGCTCAAGAGCTTATAGCCAATAAATTGATGTTAAGAAGATTCAACCAAAATGGGAGAAAGAGCCCTTGGATCGATTACACTACTTATGAAAGTTGGAGAACTAGCAACAACCGCCAAGTTTCATATCATCGATGCCGAGACCTCTTTCAATGCTCTACTGGGTCGACCATAGATTCATGAACACAACATGGTTCCATCATCTCCACACTAATGCATCAAGTACTACAACAAAGGACAAGAACATTGCATCAAAGAAAATCTACAACCGTTTTCAGTTCATGAAGTTGGCATTCATGAAGATGCTGCCTACCATGTACCTCTGAAAAAATTGTCTTCTCTCATGAAATGGTGACAAAAAAAAGTAAAGATTCAGAAGAAGTACAATGGCAGGGCCATGCAACCCTGCTTCTGCGATCTTCTACCACTCTTTTGCAACAAATTGGAGGAGGTTTTTTAAGTTCGCTCACCCGAGGTCGAGGTCAAGGAAGAACCAACTTAATCGTTGAACAAACTAGGTAAACCATCAATATTGGTGATGAGGACAGTTTCGAAGATAAAATAATGATGATAAAATAGAAGAAACCTCAAAACGAGATATCCTTAGAAGATGCCAAGAAAAGCAAATATGACATTCTAATGTATGATAGAATAAATCACTATGTGAATGCTATGACCCTTGCTCTGATCCTCCCATAAAAGGTCGAGAGTTTAGAGGTCAAGGAAGTCCGTAGTGCTGGTTCAAAGCTGATCAAATTTTAACGTGCTTCTATTTCTACCAATCTTGAAAATAATGTAAATTTGGATGGCGATCCTAAAGAATTAATGGAATTACCTTTTGGTTACTTTTTGCCTTGTGTACAAAATTTAATTCAACAGGAACATTTAACAAACCAAATGCTAAAAGATAAATTTTAACTTTTTGAAAAGTTCTGGAGTGTTAAAAGTCAAACTCTCAACTCGAAAGAGGGTCTCGGATGTAGTACGGTCGAGCTAGTCGATGATTCAGAATTTTTCATGGTTGTTGCTAGTGAATCAAAAGAGGATTTCCTTGATATAGAGGATGACACTACTAATCAGCTAATAGAAGATGCTCTGGTAGAATTAGAAGAAGAAACTAAGTCAACTATTGATGAGTTGAAAGAAATCAACCTCGGGACAAGAGAGCAACCCCAACCTAATTTTATAAGTTCTCTACTCAACGATGAAGAATCTTTGGAAGTGATCAAATTGTTAATAGAATTCAAAGATTGCTTTGTATGGAGTTATGATGAAATGTCAGGACTATCAGCAGAGGTTGCAGTTCATAAACTCGGGGTGGACGAGAATATAACCCAGTAAAACAAACTCCAAGAAGAATGTGCCTCGAAATAGAGCAACAAGTCATCACCAAGGTAAAGGAATTAATAGATGTTAACTTCCTAAAAGAAGAGCAATACCCCACGTGGTTGGCTAACATTGTACCAGTCAAGAAGAAAAATAGAAAAATCTGTGTTTTCCTTGACTTTAGAGATTTGAACGAGGCATGTCCAAAAGATGAGTTTCCACTACCAATACCGAAAATTATGGTGGATATCGCTTTAACCCATGAAATTTTCTCCTTCATGGATGAATCATCCGCATACAACCAAATCAAGATGGCTGCCAAGCATGCAACACTTACAGCCTTCAGAATGCCGATCAGAATTTTCAGCTACACAGTGATGTCGTTTGGGTTAAGGAACGCTGTAGCAACATACCAACTTGCAATGACAAAGATTTTTTATGATGTCATTCACAATCAAGTGGAATACTACGTGGATGATTTAGTCATCAAAATTAAATGAAAGATAGACCATTTGTATGATTTTAGGATCGTGTTCAAAGGACTACGATGATACGACCTTAAAATGAATCCCTTAACGTGTGTCTTTGACATTACCTCTGGGAAGTTCTAGGATTCATTGTTTATCATCGGGGAATCGAGATCGACCCAGATAAGATTAAAGCTATCTTGGATTGCATCAAAATCACAATGCAAGGAAGATAAGTTTTTTTCTTGAATCAACCTCAAAATTCTATACAAGATCAAAAAAGAAGAAGCGATAAATGTAGTTGTTGATATTAATGAAGATTGGCCCAAGCCATTAATAGAATATTTGCATACTGGAAAGCTGTCAGAGGACAATTCTGAGGCACATCACATTACAAAAAAGGCTATGTCATAGGCTCTAGTAGGCGATGATTTCTATAAGAGATCACTCGATCAAATGTGGCTACGATGCCTGAGCAGAGTCGAAGCCCAAAATATTGTCAAAGAAGTACTCGCCAGATTGTGTGGCGCTCACCGGTCAGGGACAAAGATGAAAATGAAGATCAAAAGACTCAGATATTATTGGTCAGTGATGATGTTTAATTGCATGGATACAGCCAAAAGATGTCACCAATGTCAAGTGCATGGGGTGGTCTTGAACCAACCTCCAAATGTGCTACACCCAACAGTTGCCTCGTAGTCATTCGAGTGTTAGGGCATGGACATAATAGGTCCGATAGACCCTCCGTCTTCTAAAGGACACATGTTTATACTCGTCGATATGGATTATTTCTCCAAATGGGTAGAGGCAGTGCCACTACGAGAGGTTACAAAAAAGCACGTTCTTCAATTCTTCAAAAGCTAAATCTCTACCGTTTCGGAGTACCGCAAAAAATAATTTTTGACAATGGGACAACTTTCAAAAGCACCAAAATCAACAATTTTGTCAAATGAAACGGGACAAATTAATGATACTCTACAATTTACTATCCTAGAACAAATGGCTTCGCTGAAGCCTTCAACAAGACACTCATACAAATTTTAAAGAAGACACTTGACAAAAATAAAAGGGATTGGCACAACAAATTTTTAGAAGCTTTGTGGTCCCAAAGGACAACGTTCAGGACTCCCTCTGAGTATACACCCTACATGCTCGTGTACGATTCAGAGCCCATGCTACCATTAGAAATTCAGACACCATCTCTTAAAGTCGCAGTCGCCAACCAACTCACAATAGAAGAAAGTGTGAAGCTCAGACTTGAAGAATTAGAGAGTCTTGAAGGAAAATGACTTGAAGCATGAAAACATTTAGAACTTTACTAGGAAAATATGGTACAAGCTTGTGACAAATTGGTCAATCCAAGGACATTCGAAGTTGGTGACCTCATGCTCGTGCTCAAAAGACCTATTCTTGCACGTCGCAAGATAGGTAGAAAATTTGAACATACTTGGGAGGGACCGTTTGTCGTTGAAATGGTATATGCAGGAGGAGCTTACCAGTTAGTAGACCCACGCTACCAACTAATGGACGATACCTGAAGACATACTGCACAACCTGACATTGCTTGCCACCACTTGATTATAAATTTTAAAATTTCGACTATTTTGAGGTTATCTATGTGGCCAAAAGTCTGTGACCAGGTTCAAAATTTTTGTAACAAAATTAAACTAAATATAATGAAAATTTTTGAAAATAATTACACTTTAAATTCTCTCATTTCTACTTTTGAACATAATATTCTACTAAACTAAACAAAATTCACACATTAAAAAATAATCTCTTCACCAAAATAAACTAAAATTTCCTTTAATAAATATTTTGTTTGTTCTTGTTCAAGCTAAGTTTCAGCCCACTGACATTTTTCCTATCGTCTGCAGAGAAATGTCAGGCCAGAGGCTGATCATCACTTTTAAAGATGGTTGTAATCTTGCACTAAATGAAGAAATGGCACCGCAAGGTGGCACTATAGATTTTGATAAGGAATTTAACCAAGTCGTCTTGGATTTTTAGGGGCCTTTAATTAATGTCATCAGTCAATAGGAAAAGGAAGGGCTTCCCTCACTGATGAGGTTGACCACCAAAGACAGTGCATCACTGAAAGGAAAGAACGTGATGATACAACAGTACCCAATGGAGGGGCCCAGCAGTCTACCATCCATGATAGCTACGGCAACTAGGGGCCTGGTCATTGCTGATAATGAAAGATTTTCAGATGCACGCTACAAAGAACATAGCGCAGAAATGCTAGCTTCCAAAAGTAGAGGGCTTTCTTATGAGAGGAGAAAAGACACCAAAAAGAGGCAAAAAAATTACTCACCTCTATTTCTGAGGGGAACATTTATGATCCAATCATGATAGAAACTTCTTCAAGCTTTGCTGCCACAGATGATGAATCCAGGTTTGTTACAGAGTCAGAGATGCAACTAGCTTTAGATGTTCTTTCCACAGGTTGCCCTACTTGCAACACGGAAATACCTTCATGATTTTCGGCTGCAGGGTATTCGTGGAATGCTTGGACTATAATGTCTTGCACTCACAGCACTATAGTACCTTGGAAGAGTATGCCTCTACAGATGATGGGTCTCATACTGGGGATTACCTAATAGTGGTAGAACCAAATGTCCCAATGGATGCAGAGCCATATGTTCTGAGGGGTACAGGGGCATACGTCCCATCATAATCAGGATCATACATTCCGTTCGAGCCAGAGGCAACACCAGCTTTGGTCCCCATCACAGTTGAAATAAGGGAACTTCCTCGACAACCGCCAATCATAAGCACGATAGAATATTACAGAATAAGCAAAGTGAACAAAAGGAATTTTGAATTCTATGAAGAGGTACAAGGGAGGTTCATCAACAAATATTAAAATTTTGGAATTATACACCAGGGTCTTCTCAGAGAGATGAACAAAATATTCTTGATTGCATTTTTTATTTAAGGGACAGAGGTCAAGCAGACTTGGTCATGGAAAGGACCTATTCTGAGCCGAGGAAATGGATGCAAGGAAAAGGGAGAATTACTATCCAATGTGGCTGCTGCTATAACTTTATCAATGAAAGACAAGGGAATCCACCTGCGATTCTCAGACATTATCAGATGGATCCACTACCGCCAATGATAAATTGGATGATTAAAAGAATGGTCAAGTGGAGTATATTGCCCGCAAACTGCATTCTTAATAGTTTCATTATCAACATCTGTGACGAGGGTGATTTCATTCCTCCACATATCGACCACTATGACTTTGTGAGATCTTTCTGCATTGTCTCATTAATGAGTAAAAGCAACATCTTATTTGGGAAAAAAATTGACATCATTAGCCCTGGTGAGTTTAGAGGATCTGTGGATATTCCCCTACCAGTTGGCTCAATACTTGTTCTCAAAGGAAATGGAGCGAAAATCCCCAAGCACTATATTTCAGGAGTACGACACCGTAGAGAGTCTGTGACCTTCCAACAAATGGATGACAGAAAAATACCATATAGATTTCAACCAGATCCAGAGCTGGAGGAGCTGCTACCATACGAGCTATGAGAGGGTTGTACCTCTAAGTAAATGCAAAGGGAACTCTGTCCTGGGGCATGGCTTAGAAGGTCTGCTCGATTAGGAGCTTGCCACAATAGAAACAGATAGTCAAAGGATTATTTTCCGCTTTACTACATTACAACAAATATGATATATATCAAAGATACTCAGCCTATGATATGTACTTAGCATGACATATTTTGCATGTACTTTGATGCAGTTAGCATATTGTACTTTTTGAGGTGTTAGCCTACACTTGATCTATAACAATTATTGGAGCAGATTAATGAAGTTTCTTTCAAAAATTTGTTTGTTTGCTTAATTGCCCCAATTATGCGATGGATAAAAGCCACAAACCATACGTTGGCTCAAAATTGCAATGAACAAAGAACGAAACAACAAAATTTGACAATAATAAAAAAAAATCAAGAAATAATAAAATAACCAACAAACAAACAACAAAGTAAATTTCTTTTACAAAATCAACCAACTAAAATTAAATTTTTGAAAACATATTTAGAAAATTAAACATGATAAAAATAATAAAAAAAGAAAATAAATCTTTTGAGTTGACTCTCTTTTAAGATTGATCATTAACTTTTAATTCTCATTTTTGAATTAGTCCTTAACTTTTGATTCACTCCTTTGAGGTCGGTCCTTACATTTTCACACTCTATTTTGAGATTAATCATGAAATTTCAATTCTCATTTTTGAATCAGTACCTAACTTTTGATTCCCTTCTTTCAAGGTTGGTCCTTAACTTCCGACCCTCTTCTGAGATTGATCAACTTTCAATTCACATTTTTTGAACCAATCCTTAACTTCTGATTCACTTCTTTTGAGGTTAGTCCTTAACTTCCAACTCTCTCTTGAGATTGATCCTTAACTTTAAATTCTCATTTTAGAATCAGTCCTTAACTTCTAAGTCCTCTCTTCTTTTGAGGGCGGTCCCTAACTTTCAACCCTCTTTTGAAATTAATATCTAAATTTCAATCCCGCTTCAAGGTCAGCACTTATATTTTGATTCCTATCCTCTATAAAAACATGAAGCTTGATAACTCAAAACCAACTCTTCAGTCCCCAGTGAGAGTTCCTACCTCTTGATTTTGATTAAATATTCATCAGCTAATTCCTAGTGGAAATGAATAACACACACAATTCTACAGCTCTATTTGTGTCTATTTAGTTAGGAGTCCAGATTGGTTTTGTTGTTCTTGTCGGTCAATGCCAATATGTGTGGTGTGCCTGCCCGACACACCACACCTTTTGGGGGTCCATTTGTTGACCTCAATTTTGGTTGAGGTCTAGTTCATCCTCTTTAGTAGCCTAAGGTCTAGCCTCTGTACTTTTCTGTTGACTATTCCTAGAAAACTAGAAAAGGAACCCTCACCACTAGAAACTCTAAACTCTTCTTTACTCAACTTGACGCTCTACATGTTGGTTCTAACCTCTAGCACTTAGTAGGTGGGGTCATTATGAAAGAACTCAAGGAGAGTCCCCAAAGGACTGCTTGACCTTAGGGTTGACCTTATGTGTTGGTCTAGAGCTAAGGCACTCACCACAATCACCTCACTCACAATCGCTCACAAATACAAACCCAAAGTTCCTCGACTTTGATCCCTTAATCCTTTGGGAGACTCGTGTAAATGGTCTCCTAAACCCAGTGGCCCTAGGCGAGGGTTTAGCTAAGACCAAAACATAGAGGACCCAAATGGGATTTCCATTGGTCCATGGCTTATTTGTGGTGGTTAGCTCCCCAATTTTACCAAAGATACCCATCTTGGCCTTTAGCCCCTAAACTTCCCCAAATTACCTAAATACCCTTGAAATCCTAAGTTTTGGCCAAAATTCCCACAATTTACCCAAAGTACCCAAATTTATTCAAAAATCATTTCAAACCTTTCGAAAATACCCAAATTACCCAAATCACCAAAAATTGCCAAATTACAAAAATACCCCTCCTTAGCCCAAAATTTCAAAAACTCCCAAAATTCCCAAAACCTTTTAAATATTCCTAATTTCATTTTTCTCAACTACCACATGACCTAAGTTGGCCAATTTGACCATCTTTGTCCAAAACCCCCAAGTTGCCCATAAAAGGCCCCCTCTCCCCAAATCTACCTCAAATGTCCATCAAATTTGTCCCAATTTCTCCCAATTTTAATTTTAAACTTAAATTCACCATCCATGTGGCCAATTTAAACCAATTCTAAGCTCAATTGGCCAATTCTTTGAGCCCAATTTTTTATCTAAGTCAAACCCCCAATTTTGGCCCTATGACTTGGTTCCACCAAATTAAACCGCATGGCCTACTCCATTGGTCTCAATTTGAATCCTAAAATTTTTATAACACTCCTACACATCAAAATCGACCTTTAATTGACTTGGGTGGACCCTAAACTTCATTTAATTTCAACATAAGTTAAAAGCCCCAAGTTTTTCCCCAAATTGGCTATGCCTCCAAATTTCACCAAATTGATTGCCTTAACTCCAAAATTGGCACCAAATTCATGTTGAAAGCTTTTCATGAAACTCTTGTTGACCATTCTCAAAAATCAATTTGGACTTTGCCCAACTCTAGCCCAAGCTAGACCGAAGTCTACCCCAACATTGCCTAATTCACCAAAATTCCAAAATCCTTCAAATTGAAGCCCCAATCGAACTCAAAATCCATTCAATTCTTCACCAAAAATCTTCATAATAGTCATCTACAAAATTTTTATCAATCAATTGGCCTCAAAATCATAGCTAGACTAACCCAAACCCAAGTCTTGGTCATTTGCACCCACTTCGACCCATGCACCAAAATTGACCTAGACATGTCAAATTGGTCAAGGCAAGGCTACCACAGCCAAAATTTAGACCCTATTGACCAAGAAAAGCCCCATGGAATCACCCAAATGAGCAATGGACCAAGGAATCTCCAAATTAAGAGATTTTATTCCATATTTCTTAAGCCAAGGATATTTTTGCCAAAATTAAACACCAACCCATTTAATTTCTAATACATATTCCTCTGGCTCCCCTGACCTCGTAGCCACCTCCCCTGCTTAGCCGGCTAGCCTAGTGGCCAGAAAATGTCCAAACTAAGATCCACCCCAATGGAATCAAACCGAAATCAAACCTAGAGGCCACCTCATCCAAATTAAATGTTAGAGCCTCTCTGCCCTCCACCTAAGCATCACTTTTCAAACCCTAATTAGCCATGGAAACAACCTTAAGCCAATTTTTATAAAAAGCTTACCTCCACAGCCATTGTGGGAGTGCTAAAAATTCTTCAGAGAGAGTCCTCCAAACTACTCCTGTAGCCTCTTCGAGACCTTCTCAGTGCAATCCAACCACCACATTACCCTAAATCCCCTTGTTGGAGTTCAATTTTTTAGCTCAAACCCTTGCTGGTGACAGGACAAAGCTCTCCACACTTTTAAACTCCACAAAAATCAAATTAAACTCACCCACACCTTCACCACAATGAAAGAAGGAGAAGCCCCATCAAATCCCCCTCATACAGAGCCCCTAGCATAGCTCTAGACCAACATCTAAAATTGAGCTTGATTGAATTCATACGTAGGCCTTTCACCAAAATAAGAGGCTTAATCCCTAGCCTCCTTGGACTTTTGCGAATGTACCGAGCACCTCAGATTGAAGCTTCCCTTCTCAGAGCAGAGGTATTGAACTCCCCCTCTTCCCGAGCTTATTTTGATTCTCCATTTGATTAGGCTTAATTTAATTGCATGATTATCATATGGATGTGTTCATCACACCTAGATGATCATTTAGAAACAAACTACACTTAATTTGGTTAAGAAATGAGGGATATCTTAAGCTTTGAAAATGTATGGTTCTCGAGCTAAGGCATTGAGGATGATGACGAGGAGCCATCCGATTACGTGTTTATCTCTTCAACGAACGAGATCTAGCTGAACAACGCCTTCATACATGAACCGCAGGCAGAGTCGACGCTGATGTGGATGGGGGGTCGAATGGGAGCCCATCGTGGAGTTTCGGAGCCGCCTTGGATCTAGGCAGCTCCGCTCATTTAAATAGATAAATAGGGTATTTTTTTATTTAAATAAATAGCCATAACTTCAAAAATCCATATTTTGGTGTAAAAAATCACAAAAATAAAATAAAAATACCCTCTTACTCAGTGAACATAGGACAAAAATGTGGAAATAATTTGAAGTTTGTTTGATGCATATTTTTTTTTAATTAATTAAATATTATTTTGAGTCTTTTAATTCTCCATGCATGTAGATATTTCACCCAGACTTGAAATTTTGGCATGTTGTTGCCTCTGTCTTAGGAGAGATCCTCTGATTTTTCCAAAGTGAGAGGATATCTATATACAGAGATCTATATTTTTCAAGTTTAAGTCTATTACTTGCATAAATTAATCATAATAATTAGCATATTGCTTAGAGAAATCCAAGAAAATTTTGGAAGGTTTGCTATGACCAGAGAACCCTTTGGAAAATATTTCATGGTTAAGTCATTAAGAGTGCACTTGTTTTCCACCAACCCTAAAACACAAGTGAAATTAATTTTGGGAAACCCAAACATCTAAATGACTTACTTTTTGATATTCACTGTGATTTAAAGTTTAGAGAACACCCTATAAAAATTTCAAAATATTTGGAGCTCATTTAATAACTCAAATAGGTTTTTCAAGTAAAATGATATTTTTGGTACTAAAATAATTTTTAATAACTAAAATATAATGCAAAAAATTATAAAAATTGGTTTTTGGAGTTCTCTATGATCAGAGGAATTTTCTAAAACTAAAATGGTAATTAAAATAAAAACTTCATCTTTAGCATATTTTTAATATTTAAATAATTAAAAAATAATAAAAATCACAAAAAAATATCATGAAAATGTTTGGAATTGTTTTCTAGGCACTTAAGAACAGTTAGAATATTTTTCTTAATTTTCTAAGTGAAGATATTGAATTTTGAAGCTTAAAATAATTTTTAAAGGCTAAAAATAGATTTTCACTAAATTAATTCTAAAAATTCAAATAAAAATAAAAAAAATTATGAAATTTGTTTTTCTAGGTTTCTTAACCTTAAAGAAATTTTATAAAATTATAAAACTTAATTTTCCACATTCAAAATATTTCATAATTACTCAATACTCCATAACTTAAAATAATTCTTAAAATTCAGATATAACTAAATAAATCATGAAATTTAGCCCCAATGCTTCTCTAGTCTAAGGGCCCGTTTGAGGCAGATTATTTAAGAACTGTGGCGTTTCCAAAATTCCGCCTTGGTGTTTGGAACCTGCATTCGCGCGGATTATACCTGCCGCAGTGCGTTAACTTTTGTGAATCCTTAATAGTTTTGTGACGCGGGGTGGGGGTTGCGTCTCGCGTTTGACTTGTGATATTGCCCTAGTTGCCGCTCTTCTCCCTCACACTATCCCTCACTGGAGATGAATATATGGCTCAAAACTGTTGCATTTATTTGTAGAATAGTTTTGTAACATTCATCCGTTGGTGACATTTATCTGTTCATTCATAAATTTCATACTGGAGATGAATATATGGCTCGAAACTGTTTTGAATGCATTTAATGTGCTACAAATTTCATTTTTGTACAAGAATAGGATGCAGCCTCTAATAGGTTTGTGAAAAGAAATTTCATTGATATGCAGTTTTATTAAAAAATGAGTGTGCATGGCAGCTGAATATATGGCAGCTGGAGATGTATGTATAACTTGAAACTATTTTGAATGCATTTAAAGAGCGACAAATTTCATTTTAGTACAACAATAGGATGCAGCCTCTAATAACTTCATGAAAAGCAATTTGTTGATAAAAAAATGAGTGTGTATGACAACTGATTATATGGTAGCTAGAGATAAAAATGTATTGAAGATGAAGGCGTGGTGTTATTTTATTGCTTTAAAAATTTCTATATGGCAACTCCTTCATTAGTTGTTCCTTGAAATGTATGAGAAGTTGCATTTAGGAATACACAATATAGGGGTTTCGGCAGAATTGGATTCCATGACATATATTAGAAGTTGCTTATTACACATGTACTTGATAGTTGTAGTAGTGTTCTCCATGGATAATCATAGCAATGTACTTTTACATAATTGGATAATAAAACATGTTTGATGTCTTACTTTGGATGTAGGTCTTTGACCGAACCACATAAATCCTTTGTGTAATTTTTTTTTTATTTTTCTTTTAGAAAATCTTGACACTGTTGTTGGTTAATTATGTGGATGCTGGTTCATTTTTCTTTTTGCATTTTGTTGATTCCATAACATGTATGGATGTGGATTCATTTTTAGCAATAAGCTATTCTTAATATGTTTTTATTCAGAATAGTTACACGACACTGCTGTTGAATCATGTCTAAAGTGGTTGAAGGGGGCCAGTCTGCAATGTGGGATAAAGATGCTACAAATATTTTTTACGATATGTGTATTAGAGAAATAGAACTAAGGAAAAGACCAACAACGTATTTTAATAAGGAATGGTGGCTAAAAATTGCTAAGAGATTCAAAGTATTGACTGGCAGGGATTATGACCGACTTAAATTTAAAAAAAAATGGGACTACTTGAAGAAGGAATCGAAAATATGGAAGGAGTTAAGACGTGGATCTATTGGTCTGGGTTGGAGTCTGATTTAAAGAACAATTGATGCTCTAGTTGAATGGTGGGTTGAAAAACTAGATGTAAATTTATATATAATCCATAAAGTATTAGCTTCGCAAATTATTTTCTCTAATTATATTTTTCTAAATATCCCCTCCAAACGCTATACCACAGACGAGACCGGCAGCGAAGAAGTACAACTAGTACGGAATAGAGCCGAAATTTGAAGAGAAACTGGACGTAATGTTTAAATGGGTTGTCATAATGGGAAATTTTTCATTCAACCCTATTGAAAGCTGTTTTACAGGGATACCAGATGAGATCACACCTGAGCCATTGACACCCAATGAAGAAGTGCATAGCATTAACCAAAGGGATCTTGGGGAGTCCAATACAATTTTAAAGAGGCTAAGGATTGCTAAGAAAAATAAAGAGACGGAACATGCTGTGATCACCTCCTTCGATAATTTAATTGAAGCTTTTGCAGCTCCACCAATATTTAATTCTAACATATTAGACTGTCTCAGGCTTTTAGGCACTATTCATGAAGTTTTGACCGACAAACAATTTCACGCACAATGTGTGAAAAAACTTGAGGAGTCAACTCAAATGAAAATTTTCATGGCGCTAGAGCCTGAATTGCGTCTCAAATATTTACGGGTTTTGGTCGAGGAATGATACTTTTTTTTGTATTGTATATGTATTTGTTGCAGAAGTTCTAACTTCTACTTATGTTGATTTTTTTTAAAATGTTTGGAACTTCTAATCATGTAATCTTTTTTTAATATCTTTGTACCTTCTACATATGTACCTCTAAGTGGTTGATGCTTTATTTATAAGTTGCATATTATATGTTCTGAATTTGAACAATTAATATTTGGTAGTGCTACAGCAATATATTATTATGCACTAATTATGTTTACATTTTATGTCATTTAGGATGGATCCACAATGTGTGCATTGTAGGAGAATGACATTTGCTACAACCATTGCGATATTGTTGTTGGATTATTACCGCAGTAGCACTGTTCGCATTCCTCGCATGACATCCAGCTTTGTTGGAGACAAATGGGTTGGTGAAATGCTTTCTGGCCATCCAATAAGGTATACAAATATTTTCAGAATGACAACACCAATTTTTATGGATCTTTTACACGATTTATGCCTAAATCACGGCCTCCATGGTCCTCTGATAGATTTTTATGGAGGTGTTGGCTATAATACTGTACATTCTGTCACAAAATGAATCAATCAGAGGAGCTATGGAAAGATTTCGGCATTCTTCTGAAACAATAAGTCGTTACTTTTCTAAAGGCATACATGATCTTGTTAGCTTAGCAGCTAAAATAATTAAACCGGAGGATCCATCATTTGCTACCACTCCATAAAAAATTACCAATGATGCTCGATACATGCCATTTTTCAAGGTAACTATGAGTGGTTTTATTTTATAACTTGTCATACGATTCATAATATAATTACTATCTAACAAACAATTAAACAAAATTGTATTGGTGTAATTAATGGTGCACACGTTGATGCCCCCGACTACCCAACCACGAGAATATTGCATACATCGGTCGTAGTGGTTCAAAATATCAGAATGTTATAGTTGTATGCGACTTCAACATGTGCTTTACTTTCTAGTGGCGGGCTAGGAAGGGAGTGCATATGATAGTCAGATTTTCTCATTTGCCACTAGGAATAGATCGTTGTGTTTCCCTCAACCCCCATCAGGTTAGTTTTGCTTTGCAATTTTTTTATTTGAGCATGTAATCTTTTTACTTATCGGTGTTTTTCGTATTAGGAAAATATTATCTAGTTGATGTCGGGTATCCTATGCAAAGGGGATACTTGAAGTCCTATCCTGACACAAGTTATCATCTTCCTGATTATGAAAGAGCAAGTGGCACCGTTCGTGGTAGAAAGGAAATGTTTAATAAACACCACCCATCTTTACACGGGGTAATTGAAAGATCATTTTGGGTTTGGAAGAAGAAATGGGTTATCATACGTGATATGTCGTCATATCCTTTCGAAAAGCAGGTGCATATTGTGGTTGCAACAATGACACTACATAACTTCATCTGAAAACAATCCTCACGATCAGATAAAAACTTTAGTATGGCTGACAATGATGAACTGAATTTCTTTGACCAAACTCCTAGAATTGTGGGCGGGAGTTCATTACCTGAGGATGATGTAGTCTCTAATGAATTTGGAGATCAGGAAGGTGAAGGTTTGGCTGATATGATTGCTTTAAGGGAGTCTATCACATATGTTATTTGTGGCTCTTGATCTACCAAGTTTTTCTTTAGTAAGGTTATAGGTTGATGTTCATATGTATTTAATCTTGGTTATTTTTAAAATATCTTAAACCGACATTGATTCTTTTGTTATTTTCGTAGTTATACAAACATGACTTCCAGGATATCAGGTACAGACAGAGGGATTTTGTATTATTATGGACTGCCATCTCTGTTGCTAACGTCACCTAAGGAGCATAGCTTTGGGAGGCAGTTCTATGGTTGTGCTAGAGGTGTTTTAGCTCGTTGCGGTTTCATCCAGTGGGCTGATAGTCCCACTTATTACACTGTCAGCTATCATGCCAGCAGTCATGTGAATCTAATGTTTTCTCAGGCTGACCGTGCAGTTAAGGACAGATGTAGTCAGAGTCTTAAGTTAAATATTTTAGTATTTCTCCTTATTGTTGTACTTGTATTTGTACTTTTTTTAGTTCTCCTAGTACTCATTAGGATGTGAGAACTGTATGGTATCTTTTAGAACATCCTTGTCATTATCGTATGTTTTTGCACTATATGTTTATTTTCTACCAATAAGCTATTTTGAATAAGCTTCCCCAAACAGTTTTATCAAACAGGAGCAGGAATGTCATTTAACCACCAATAAGTTAGTCTGAAAAAGTTGCCCCAAATAGCAAGCTAGATTATTCTGATAATCTGCAGATTATCAGATTTTCAGAATAATCTGCTTATCAGCATATTATAAATAATCCACAGTTGCGCCAACCAGAGCCTAAGTCTACCTCCAAAAAAAAATTTCAAGGGATTATGCTTTACCTTCATTAAGTTATGGAATTTTCTTTAAAAAATCTTATTTTTGCATTAAAATAAATATGTAAATTAAATCAAATGTTGAAAAATCACATTTTCTTTTCTGATGTCTTAATTGACCCAAGAGTGAAATGGGAAGAAAATTCCATAGTCATTTGAATTATGTTTGACAAATTATGAAGTGATAGAGCCTTAGGGAAAAAATGTAATTTTAGAAATTTGGCCTTAATTAACATTTAGGCTTAATTCAAGGAGGTAAAATGATAACCTCTGATTTTAACTAACTTATTTGGATGATTGAAATATAAGCGGATTAATTGCTAGAATCCAACCTCACTCTTTCAATAATCAAGGGATAAATTTGTAATTCTTTAAATTCTTTAAATTACCGAAATTTCAGTGGCTTAGTAGTGACCTAGGCTAAGTCAAATTTGATTAAGTGAGGATGAGAAAGGTAAACATAATTAAAAATTGAACATCTTTAAAACACTACAAGCCCAAACTAAAAAAATCGGCGAAGTGTTTAAATAACATTAACTAGCCCCTTTAAGGGTTTTCACCAACATAATCCTCAAATTAAATTATAAGTGATAATTACCCTACTCTTAGGGGTAATTTAAACATCAAAGTTCATTGAGCATTGAAGGTATTCATAGGATGAATTATTGAGCAGCAAAATAAGTTTAAATGAGCTCGAGACTTTTCACCAGGTAGTAAGAGGGAAGCATGGATCTGCTTTTTCCTCTAGACCTGTTGGATACCTCAGAGGTCTACTAAACTTAATATGTTATTCTTAACAAAAATCATCATTAATCAAACCTATAGGGACCCAACAAGATCTGTCCTAGGTCACTAAAACCTTTCTTTTTCACCTTACGTAAAATGCTCTAAAATGCTTTTTGAGTTTCAGGTGGTGGAACGAGAAGACTCACCAGGTACGCTTTTATAGTTTATAGCATTTCGTTTCTTAAGCTTTCCACACTATGCTTACTTTCCTGTATGTATGAACAAAACCCAAACTTGCATGCTAACAATGATGTCACCCTGTATGAAAACTAAAATTGTCAGGATAGCCACAAAACTAAAACCTAAACCAAAACTAAAATCAATCAAGATAAAAATCACCTCCACAACATTCAAAATATAAAACAACTTAAAATTTAATCACAAACATCACAGAAAACAACAACTACAACTAAATAAGACATCTCTATCGGATGATCGAAAATCCCTCAGAGAAGGTAACTTACGGTTTCTAACGAGGCTTGCCACGGTCTAAATGAAATTATGGAACTCATTAAGTTGAGTTTAGTAAAATCATTTGGACTAAGTGAATCCAATAGAAAATATTGGTGTCGGAATGAGGGAACCCTAGGATCATAACCTGTGTCGCTCCAATCAACTTTAACACCCCCCATAAAATTTAAAGAACTAAAACCATAGGGCCGTCTGATTTGACATCATAACTTCACACCGTAGAAAACTTAAAATTGGCATGATGAGGAGCTTAGAGCTAGCGTGGTGGGCAGCACGACCATCTTCAACAATAAAACATGTCTTCCCTAGCTAAACCAACTTCTTTCCTCAGAATTAAACATACAAGCTACAGGATTTAAAGGTTATCTACCTAGTGCAACATAAATCCTCAACTCATCTTTAGGCCTTTGTACAGTTCTGTTGTGCAATCTGAGCTTTAACTCGTCTTAGGATTCCGATGTTATTGTTCCTCACGACATAAATCCTCACATCTTCCAGGTTATTTATGTGATCGTTTCACATGAATGTAAGCCCTAAATAAAAAAATTGACAGAATGAAACACCTAAATATTTCTCCTCAAAATTGAAGCTAAACTATAGGATAGAACGAGAAGTCACTGAGGTTCTCCCCTGGATCTTTGACTTCCCCTAATTTTTCTTCTTTTGAACTCTACAATAAATGTTCCAAATTTGAACAGTTCCCATTTCACACCTCTTTGTCTGATTTCTTTGAAAAGCCCCAACCATTAAAATCCTTGAAGATAATATTTCTTGATTTTTATTGAGAGTTTTCTTATATGACTTCCATCATTTAGGATTTAATTAACTTTAGAGGCTTGCCCTTATAGGAAGCTCGTGCAAACCTAGCTTAATATAAACCCTATTTAGTTCTACATATTAAATAGGGGAAATTTTCGACAAAAAAACGGTTTCGCAGACCAAACGGACGTCATATATTTTTTAGTTTATTAGATCAAGTCTCATCCTCAAGTCTTATGATTATCCTTAAGGGTAAATACAAGGTTTGAGGTATAGTGCTCTTTCATTTAAAATATGAAAAATATGGGGTCAGTTTGATTTCATATTTTTCTAAACCTAAATCTAAATGTAAATTAAAATTTCCTTCCGAAGAGGGCAACGAGATTTTGTTTCTGATGACTTACTGCTTCTTACGGGCAACTCCTCAAACCAAAATAGCGCCAAAAATGGGTATCATTATGAATGGGCCAATTTATGAACTTGGGCATCCTTTTAAATTTTTTTTTAATTTACAGTCAATCCTAAGTGCCATACAAAAGTTAGGAAAAATTTTTATTACCATGGGAGCCCATGATCCATATTGATGATCAGTACTTTGGTAATGGAAATGAAGCACTAAAGGCTATTATAGATCATTCTTCACATGCTTCAACTCCATTAATACCACCAACAAAGGAAGTTTGATTGCTTTGGAGAAGAAATTGAAGAAAATTTAAAGGGAAATTCAGAGTATTATGAATGCAGTTGGAAATCTTAAGTACCTTTTTGATCACCTTGATTGGAGAATGAAAGAAAATTTTGATCATACTGGAACTTTTGAAGCGTGATCAATTTGGATGTTTAACAAAAATGGGTGGATAGAAGAAAATTTGACAAATAAATTCCCATACCGATCCTTCTACAACTTATATGTTCTTTACCAATCCATGGGAGATATTAGAGGAGGTGAAAGCACTGAAGATGAAGTGGAATGATTGAAGACTTTGGATTCTCTACTTTCATAAGAGTATTTATGTATTTGATGTAATTGTGTGGATCTGATTTGATTTGGTTTGGTTTATCTATGCTTTAGAGTTTTGAACTTTGATTATGTGTATAGTTTTGTGTCAGTGTTTAGTGTTGAGGCTTGATTTCGATACTGATTTATAATTTGATTGCTTAATAGGTCTCAATGTGTGATCTGTAAAATATGTTTGTAAAAGTGTATTTTCATATATAAAAGTTAGTTTGTTGTTGTTTGTGAAAATGATTGTTTGTAAATATTTATTTGTGAATTATTGTTAGATAAAAATCTGTGTTTAAAAATACTAAAAAAGTTTGGAGTAAATTAAAAGGAAATTAAAATTTTGAAAAAAACTAAATAGTGAATTTCGGGCCTTCAGCGTCGGCGCCTTCGACCCGAGAGTAGTAATAACCCCTTTAATTTGTGATTTTCACCGCAAAACCTCCATTTTTACCCTTAAAGTCACCTTCAACCTTCGGATTTCACACTTAGGGCTTGATTTTGGACAGATTTGAGGCGATTTAGAGGAAAAGGAACTTCAAATTTTATTTTCTTTGGGTAAGAGCTACACTTTAAAGTAAATTTTTTTTTCAGCAAATATTTTTCTCACATTACCTAGATCCGAAAGTTTTGTTTTTTTCTTATAGACTTTAAGAAAATGCTTTGGTGAAAAACTTTTACTTAATTGATTTAAGTTTAAAGTGCTTTACATTTTGATTTTCAAAATTTTGGAATTTATTTGGATTTTTATCAAATCTTTCTAGATTCTCTATGGCACTAAGATAGAGCAAAAGAAAAATAGAATATGATGAGCAAAAGCTTATTAGCTTTAAATCTAGTGCTCGATTTCATAGTTTTTTAGAAAATAAGGAAGTGATTCTGGATTAATGTTTCAAAAATCCAAGAGGATAAGACGAACGATTGATTATCGCTCTATAGTGAGAAAACTTCTGCTATTTTACTGTCGATGCGATCGTTGGGATAGTTATAGAATTTTATGCCAATTTCCATAGGCTTCTGATAATTTTTTTTTATTTGAGGTAAAAGGGTGGAGTTTACTCCAAGAAAAATAAATGATTTTTATCAATTAGAAGATGTTTATAAATGTCAGTATCATTCATTCTCTACAATAAATGAGGCCTTAGATGAGGTTATTTCTTTTCTGACTGGTAAGAAAGGGGCTTGGAAAGTGAATAATGGAGTTAAAGTCAACTTTCTTCTTTCTATGTTAAATGTAGTATCTAAGGCCTGACATTCTTTTATTTCTGGGAGGATGATTCCAACTAACCATCATAGTGAAGTGATCAAGCATAGAGTCATCCTAGACTACTGTATTTAGCAAGTGATGGATATAAATGTAGGCTCCATCATTTATATGAACACTCAATCTAATGCTCTGGGAGAGACCACTGGTGGATTAGCACACCGTGCTCTCATTTATACACTTTGTGAGCATGCAGGAGTTGATTTCAGAGTTGATGAGGAGAGGATTGAGCCTGAGAGACCAATTGGGCCTACAAATATTAAGACTTATGAGTCCCATGTTGATTAGAGATTTGGAAGTAAGGCTAGAGACATTCCTTCTATTTCTAGGACCCCTACTTTTAGTGAGCCCACTTCAAGTGACCCTGTAACAGAAAGTTATTAGACCAAAAGATGATTTAGCAGGGAGATATTTTGAGGATGGATCATAGCATTGAGAACATGGATGCTATAAATGCTCATACTGATGATGTGATTCACCAAAAGTTTGAATATGATGCTTCTTATGATGATGTTTTAGTAAAATACCTTAGGGGTGATCATACATTTTAGTTCCCTATTCACCCTATTTATACTCCATATCAGCAGGAGAAGTAAGATGTTAATGATGAAGAAGATGTTGACTGATGATCAATTTATTTTTTTATTTGTTTATGTTGTACTTTGTGATTATATTATTTCTTTTGTGATATTGTTGAGACTCTATTGTTATGTTGTAATGTGAAATTGTAATGTCTATAACTATTTTTATTTTAGAATTTAGTTTAGTTCTTTTGCTAGTTTCAACACTTTGTTATATGTACTGTAATTAACTATTTCTCAACAAATTTTATATATATTATGTGCAATTTAATGTTTTAAGCCATGTAGTTTTTCATATTATCACCTGCAGTATTTCAGAATTTATTTTTAAAAATCAAAATCTTCAACAAATATGAATTTTGTTTATGTATTTAATGCTTTCTTTCACCCTTTTATTTTTAAAATTCTTCATTTAATTTTTTTTAAAAAATTTAAGTTTGGTGGGAAAAAACTTTAAAAAAAAGAAAAGAGAAAACTTATTTTTATTAGTCCTCACTTAACTATGCTTTCAATAATTTTAAATTTAACATGACCATTGGTATTAGGGGTTAACTTGGGATAACTATGCTTGTGTTTCTTAATATATAGTAAATTTAAGTAAAAAAGTTTTCTATAATAAATGTTATTTCTAGAAACTAAGATATTTGGTAAATAAGAATAAGCCTATGTTTTTCTATTTTAAGTAAAGAAATTTGTATTTCTGAAGTATTAAAAATCCAAAAAGATTCATGTATAAGAAAAAGTATTAAACTTTATGTAATTTTTAAGTTAATATAAATTTGTTAAGTAAAGAAATGTAAAAAGTTTTTAACTTTAAGAAAATGATAGTGAAGTTCAAAATCATTAAAGGCTATCCAGATATATTAATCCTCACATACATAAGAAAAAAAGAGAAGAAGAAAGAAAAAAGAAAGGGGATTAACAATAATATTGAAAAGTAAAGAGAAAAAAGATCTGGGGAGAAGCTTGAGGAGCTGCATAATTAAAAATTGGCTTCACTTGAATCAACTTAAGGAAAAAGACTTGGACACATTTTTTACCCTTTTTTTAATATTAACTTAATGATTAGTAAAGTTTTATGAAGTTCTTTTTCATATGAATTTTCTAAGTGACTTTTATATGACAAATTGTAATTTTTCTTGAAAGAAATAGAGGATCAGAAATCTTAGACTTAATTACTGAATATCCTAGCACCTTTAGTATTAACTGGAGTTGTTTTGAATTTTTC
>NEWO01001015.1:148617-163066 GCA_003013225.1 Phalaenopsis aphrodite
TTGTTTATTTATTAGTGTTGTATGAACTTTCTTTTATATATGAAATTTGTGTTTTATTGTGTCTTTCTCAAGAAGTATGAGTAGTTCACTCTATATTTCTCTCTACTCTAAGATATGGTGAAATAAAGAGATAATATGATGTTCCAATATTAAAATATAAAATAAATTGTGATGATTTTTCAACCCCGAACTGAATTTACATTTCGATCTAGCTAATTAAATTATTAAAATATGTTGTGAAACATATGATCCTGGAAATGAAGTATGATTTCTACAAAAGAGTGAGGATCACATTTGATTTCATGGAATTAAGTGCAAATAAATATGGAAATATTCTTTGTTGGTGTAGAATCGGAGAATATTTAGGGTGACGGACTAAAATCCCCAATTTGGTCTTAGTGTTTAAAAACTAAAGCGAGAGTTAGCCTTCAGTTAAAGGGAAGTGGGAGCTCTGGAGTGGGAGCCAGTATCCTCCTAGCCTAACCACAGATTTAGGGACTAAACCTAGGATTAGCCAATGATTTTCTATGCACTATATCAGGGTAGAGAATTATAATTGCTCTTATTTGGCACAATACATATTTTAAACATTTATCTCATGTTATTTCACCATACCTTATTGTAGTAGGAAGGATGCTCTTTCACATAAGAAATCTTAATTACATAAACATAGTTAGTATATTAGTATTTACTTTTTAAACTTTGCATTTCTATTTTTCTAATACTTAAGTACCTTAATTTTGATAACATCTCAACATTTGAAATTAGTGACAGTAATTTTGTTTGATTTTTTGTAAATTTTCTAGTAAAACTTATAATTGCCAATTTACACCTCCTTGTAGGATCGATATTTGAGGCTTAAATAGAAAGTCCTTTATTAATTGATAATAATACATATACTTGCATAGAATCCTATTATTAATTTTCTATAATTATATATATATATATATTACACAACTAACTTTTCATGTAAGGTTTAAATTTTTTGCATTGTAGTGGTGTCAACTTCGTAAATCTTTACATATAAAAAAATCAAGATCAATGCTGTTTCTAGAAGATTCGATAAATTTGGACACGTTTTGAAGAGTTTTTGGAGCACCTATTGGAGAACCAACCTAGGCTCTATTTAGAGCCAAAATTTGACCAAAAAACCACCGCCCCTTCACACCATTTCACATTCTTCCACTCAATTAGTTTTCCTCTTCACATGCCTACATTCCACGTCATTCCACACCATTAGTTAGTTATTGTTTTTATAGTTTTGAGTTTTTATGGTGAGTTTAAGTGTGAATTCTTCTCTATGAAGTCTTGTAGAGGAAGAGAAGTGAGATATTTCTTCTTCCTACATTTTCTAATAGAGGCTACAAAGGATTTGCTTCGAGAAAGAGTTTCAGAAAAGTGTTGTTTGCTTTTTAAATTCGTATGAACTTTCTTTTATATATGAAATTTGTGTTTTGTTGTACCCTTCTCATGAAGTCTAAGTAGTTTCATTTTTCTTTCTCCCTAATCTGAGATATGGTGAAATAAAGAGATAATGGTTAAAATTTAAAATAAATTGTGATGATTTTTCAACTCCATTCTTAATTTAGTTTTTGATCTGGCCAATTAAATTGTTAAAATATGTTGTGAAACATATGATCCTCAAAATGAAGTATGAGTTCTACAACAGAGTGAGAATCACATTTAAGTCCATGAATGAATATTTCGTTTGTGGAATTAAGTGCATATAAATTGGGAAATATGCTATTTTGGGTGTAGAATTGGAGATTTATAGGGTGACAAACTAAAAATCCCAAATATGATCTTAGTGTTTAAAAACTAAATCAAGTGTTAGCCTTCTAAGGAAGTGGGAGCAAGTATCCTCCTAGCGTAGGCACAGATTTAGAGACTAAACCTAAGATTAGCCAATGATTTTCTATAACACTGAATCAAGGTTGAGAATTAAGGTTTCTCCTAGGCACAATACAAATTTAAACCATTTATCTCATCTCATTTCACCAAAAACTCATTGTAGTGGGAAAGATGCTTTTTCATATTAGAAAACTTCATGACATAATCATAGTTTAGTAGTTATTAATTTTAAACTCTGCTTTTAAATTCTACTATTAGTTAATAATTCAACTTTGATAATATCTTATACATTCAAAATTAGTAACAGTAATTTTGTTTGATTTTTGTGAGTTTACTAGTTAATTTATCATTCCAAATTTAAACCTTCCTCGTGGGATAGATCTTTGGGACTTAAGAAAAAAGTCTTATAATACTTAATAATGTTACTTATACTTGCGTAGAATACCAACATTTAGTGTTGAACGTTATTATTCATAAAATACCACTTCAAGATTTTGACACCGTTGTAAAGTTGAGTCAACTTTAGAAATTTTACACAACTATATTTCAGCAAATTCGCATCAAGTTTTTGGCACCATTACCGCGGAAGGTAGTGGTAAATTAAATAGATTTGGTAATTAGAAAATTTAGAGATAAAAATATACAAAATATAAAATATCGAAAAATTATAAAATCAAAATTCTAAAAAATATATAACTATATATTTATAAGTATTTTTAAGAATTTTTTCTTTGCTTATTATCTTTTTTTATACAAAATATTGGATCTGAATGTTTAGTACCTTACAATTCAGAATTAGAACGAACTAATAGAAAAATTTGAAAACAACAAAAAAAATAAAATTTTGAACAAAATGGTGAATAACTTAGATAATCAAACAAATGAAAATCGACAAAAACCCTTTAAAAGATTATGCGAATCCAACAACAGATGAACTTCACTTCACTATTCAAAATTCTGATGTTGTTGCTAGTTCATTTGAGCTTAAACCTGCTATAATCCAAATGGGACAAAATAATCAGTTTGGAGGCACCTACTGAAGATTCTAACTTACATATCGCTAGTTTTTTTTTTAAATTTATGCTACTTTTAAATATGACGAAGTATCTAATGATGCTGTAAAGCTTATACTTTTTTCTTTTTCATTAAAGGTGAAATCCAAAGCTTGGTTAAACTAATTAGCACCTGGATCTATTAGAACTTGGAGAGAACTATCACAAAAATTCTTGGCTAAATACTTTCTACCGTCAAAAATGGCTAAGCTTAGAATCGATATTACATGTTTTTGTCAGTTTAAAAGAGAGTCGATATAAGAAGCCTGGGAAAGATTTAAGGATCTCCTTAGAAAATGTCCACACCATGCTTTGCCAGAATGGTTAATAATTTAAACTTTTTACAATGGATTAGTTGGATCACTTAGATCTATTACAGATGCTGCTGCAGGTGGATCTTTAATGTCAAAACTTTTTGATGAAGCATACTCTTTAATAGAAGAAAATACTACTAATAATTTACAATGGCCCTCTAAACGGGTAATTCCTATGAACGTAGCTAGTATTCATGAATCTGTTGCAATGTCTATTTCAACATCTAAAATTGTTGCTATATCAAAAAAGATTGATCAAATTGGAGTGAACTATTCTTAAAAATAGCCAATATTAGAGAAAAAATCACTAGGGCATATAATTAAAACTAAATCATCTTATGGAACTTTGAATGTTATTAATAATTGAGATAACAATCTTTATTTCTAACTATTATAACCCTGGATGGAAATTCACCTTATTTTTAGCTGAAATAATTATAACAATTCAATGAACCCCTCAGGAAATTTAAATAACCAAGGAAGTCCTAATTATTGACCTTATTTTCCTCATGGATTTACCTCTAACCCTAACCCACAAGTTAAGGAAAAGTAGTTAATAATGGAGAGGTAATGTTGAATCTGGGAAATCAAATACGAAATCAAAGGGTTGCTATTAGAAATGTTGAAAATCAATTAGAACATATTGTTATTGCACTTAGTAATAGAACTTCAGGAAATCTTCTGAGTATTGTGGAAGTTAATCCCAAAGATCAAAATAAAGAACAAATTAAAGCAATTTAATTACAAAGTGGAAAAGAAATTGAAACAAGAATCCAAAGAGAAATTCAAGTTGATGAGGAGAAGGAAGAGATGGAAAGTGACCATAAAGAAAATGAACAAATACAAGTTCCCCAAGAAAAACCATTACCTCTACTTCCTGAAAAACTAAAGCAAAAGAATAAAGATAAACACTACAAAATTTTTGTAAATCCTTAAAGGTAACGTTAAACATTCCTTTCATTCAGGCTTTGGAACAAATGCCAAGTTATGTGAAATTTATGAAAGATATACTAAATAAAAAAATTAAGTTTGTAGATCATGAGACTGTTCCACTTACTGAAGAGTGTAGCACTATTATACAAAGAAAGTTTACTGAAAAATTAATAAATCCTGATAGTTTCATTATACCTTGTGTAATTGGTGAAAATTTTTATAGAAGTCTTATGTGATTTAGAAGCAAGTATAAATCTTATGCCTCTATCAATTTTTAAACGTGTAGATTTAGGAGAGATCTCCTAAAGCGAAAGAATAAAGATAAACACTACAAAATTTTTGTAAATCTATAAAGCTAACCTTAAACATTCCTTTCATTCAGGCTTTGGAACAAATGCCAAGTTATGTGAAATTTATGACAGATATACTAAATAAAAAAATTAAGTTTGCAGATCATGAGACTGTTGCACTTACTGAAGAGTGTAGCACTATTATACAAAGAAAGTTTACTGAAAAATTAATAGATCCTGATAGATTCACTATACCTTGTGTAATTGGTGAAAATTTTTATAGAAGTCTTATGTGATTTAGAAGCAAGTATAAATCTTATGCCTCTATCAGTTTTTAAACGTGTAGATTTAGGAGAGATTTCCCCTACTAATGTAACTCTTTAATTAGTTGATCGATCAATCACTTATCATAATGGAGTTATAGAAGATGTATTAGTAAAAGTGGATAAATTTATTTTCTGTGTAGACTTTATAATATTAGATATGGTGGAAGGTAAGGAGATTCTTATTATTTTGGGGAGATCGTTTCTTGCAACAGGGAGAGCAGTGATAGATGTGCAAAAAGGAAAGATTGTTGATTATCAGAGTTAATGATCAAGAAGTAAAATTTAATATTATAAAAGCTATGAAATATCGTGCAATAAAAAGAGAAAATGAATGTCTTAGGATGGCAGTCACTGACTGTCTAAGTAATGAGCAATTTAAGAAAGAGTTTGAAGAAAAATTAAAGCAAGAAGAATTTAATAAAAATGAGGATGAAATAAAAGAAGGAAATTTAGATTATATTTAAGACAAATTTGAAACTTTAGATTTTTTGGAAAATGATAATAAAAATTTTATTCCTTCAAGTATTAAACCACCTGAACTTAAACTGAAAGTATTACCTGCTCAATTAAAATATGCATTTTTAGGAGATTCATCTACTTTTCTTGTTATTGTATCTTCAGAGTTAACTGAAATTCAAGAACAAAAATTAATAGAAATGTTTAAAAGATATAAAAAAGCGTTTGGATAAACTTTAGTAGATTTTAAAGGAATTAGTCCTACAATTTGTATGCATAAAATTTTATTATATGAACAATACAAACCAAAAGCTGATCCTTAGAGGAGATAAAACCTAATAATAATAGAAGTTGTTAAAAAACAAATATTAAAATGGTTAGATGCCGGAATTTTATATCCTATTTCAGACAACATTTGGGTGAGCCCAATTCACTGTGTTCCAAAGAAAGGAGGAGTGACCAATGAATTAAATGAGAAAAATCAATTAATTCCAATAAGACAAGTTGTTGGTTGGCGAATTTGTATAGACTATAGAAAGTTAAACATGGCCACCAGGAAAGATCACTTTCCCCTACTATTTCTAAATCAAATATTGAATAGATTGGCTGGAAACAATTATTACTATTTTTTAAGTGGATATACCGGTTATCATCAAATTCTAATTACTCCTGAGGATCATGAAAAGATAACCTATACAAGCCCTTATGCAACATTTGCTTTTCGTAGAATGTCTTTTGGACTATGCAATGCACCTGCAACATTTCAAAGATATATGATGTCAATATTTATTAATTTGATCTAACACAGAATAAAAGTATTTATGGATGATTTCTCTGTGTTTGGGACTTCATTATATTATGTTTAAATAATTTAGAAAAAATTATGGAATTATGTGAAAAAATCAACCTGGTGTTAAATTGGAAAAAAAAGTCAATATATGGTTGCAGGAGGAATGGTACTGGGCATAAAATTTCTGAAAATGGGATGGAAGTAGATTCTACAAAAATTAAGTTATTGATAAATTACCACCACTGACTATGGTCAGAGGGGTAAGAATTTTTCTAGTACATGCTGGTTTCTACAGGCGTTACATAAAATTTTTTTCAAAAATAACTAAGCAATTATGCCAACTTTTAGAAAAGGGTACAAAATTTTAATTTAATGAGGACTGCATAAAAGCATTTGAACTATTGAAAGAGAAATTAATCACTGCACTTATAATAGTCTTAGTGATTGTGAAAAACCGTTTGAAATAATGTGTGATGCTAGTGATTATGCTATAGGAGTTGTTTTAGGACAAAGGCACAACAAAGTATTTAAAATAATATATTATGCTAGTAAAACTTTAAATGATGCTCAAATTAATTACACTGCTACTGAAAGAGAGTTATTAGCTATTGTCTATGCCTTTAATAAATTTTTACCTTACTTAATTGGAACTAAATGTATTGTGCATACAGATCATTCTGCTATTAAATACTTAATGCAAAAGAACGATGTTAAACCATGGTTAATTAGATAGATACTTCTATTACATGAATTTAATTTTTTTGTAGTTAATAGAAAGGGTAATGACAATCAAATAGTTGATCATTTGTCTATACTATTAAAAGAAAGATTAACTAATTTTGTAAATGAAATTTTAGAAAATTTTCTTGATGAACAATTATATAGTATTGATGAAATAGATACATTGTCGTATGCTAATATAGTAAATTAAATTTTTAGTGATATTCTATCACCAGATATTAAGAATCAACAATTAAAAAAATTTATATATGACTCAAAATTATATTTTGGGGATGACCCATATTTTTATAAGCAATGTAAAGATTTAATTATTAGAAGGTGTGTGCTTTACAAAGAAACTCAAAAAATAATTGAATGATTTCATGATTCTAAATTCAGAGGACATTTTGGAATAAAGAGGACTGCATATAAGATTTTGCAAGTTGGACTTTATTGGTCTACTCTTTTTAGAGATGTTAGTGAATATATTAAAGGATGTGATCGATGTCAGCGAGTGGAAAATATTTCTACAAGAAATAAAATGCCTCTAAATTACACATTGCAACTTGAAATTTTCGATGAGTGGAGATTAAATTTTATGAGACCATTTATGCCTTCATTTGGAAACTTATATATATATATATATATATATATATATATATATATATATATATATATATATATATATATATATATATTACTTAAAGTTGATTATATATCCAAATGGACTGAAGCTGTTGTTGTACCTAAATGTGATGCTTGAAGTGTTTCTAAATTTTTAAATAAAAACATTTTTACAAGATATGGAATGTTAAGAGTAATTATTACAGATGAAGGATCCCATTTTAGAAATAAAAGAATCGAGAAATTGATTAAAAAAATATGATATTATGCATAGATTCTCTACTGCTTATCATCCTCAGAGTAGCAGTCTAGCAGAAATATCGAACTGTGAAATAAAATGAATTTTATAAAAAGCTGTAAATTTTTATAAATTGGATTGGTCTGCTAGATTAGATACTGCATTATAGGCATACAAAACTACTTACAAGACTTCTATAGAAATGGTCCCATACAGGCTTATTTTTGGAAAAACATGTCATTTACCAGTACAATTGGAGCATAAAACATTTTAGGCTATTAATGAATTTAATCTTAATCTAAAAGATGCTGGTGAGAAAATTTTTTGCAACTCAATGAACTTAAGGAGATCAGAAATGAACCATATGATAAAAGCAAAAATCTATAAAGAGAAAATTAAAATATGACATGATCGGAATATTATTAATAAGAAGCTTGAACCTAGACAAGAAGTTCTATTATATAATAGAAGATTGAGAGTATTTCCAGGAAAACTGAAATTCAAATGGTTAAGATCATTTAAAGTGATTAAAGTCTATCGTTATGGAACTGTTTTTCTTAAATATCCTAAAACTGAAAAGATATTTAAAGTTAATGGGGATTGATTAAAACATTATTATTAAGAACACATACCACAATTTAAAAAAGTTTTAATAAAAAGTCAACCCAACTAAACAAATATGTCAGGGTGACGACGTTAAACCAAGCGCTTTGTGGGAGGCAACCCATATATAAATCTATCTATCTATATATGATTATTTTGTTTAATAAGTGTATTTATGTAATGGGAAATAATAATATTTTTAAGTCCTATACAATTATATATATCATAAATTAATACAAATATTGATATTGGAGGAAAATTTAGAATCAAATTGAACAAAAAAAGATATAGAAGTAAATTTGGCCTTTCGAGTAGACGACGCCCACCAAAAAGACCATGACACTGACAGCGCCATTGCGAGCACCGATGGTGTCCCGAGCATTTTCCACGAGCTAAACGGTTTTGGTAGACTTTGGCGAGATTTTGCTCTACAATAATCGTCGAGAGGTGTTTTTAAAGTCCTAAAAATTGACTTGGACATCCAAAAACCTCCCTAATTTTGAATTTCATGGCTTCCAATTCCATAAATACTTCATGGTATGGAGTTTTAAATAAAAGAAAGTTTATCAATTTTGACACATAGAGATTATACAACAAAGTCATCATGAAGAAGTGACTTATCAATGAGAGAGGCTTTGTCAATCATGGAGTGAGCAATCCAAGTTCACTGATTGAGAAAATCATTTTACAGAGGCATTGGAAAGTTTTATGCTACTCTACCGCTGCAGTTGTAGTACCCATAGTAAAGGAGTTTTTCGCTAAGTTTCATGAAATTACCCAAGGAGTTTTAAGAGGCCAACATTTGCTTCAATAGTCTACGTACAACTAAGAAAGTGATTTCGGATTTAGGATTTAAAAATTCAGGAGGAGAATTCGATAGATTAATCAATGCTTGATAGTGGGATAATTTTTGCTACTTTAGTGCCGAGGCGATTATTGGTGTAGTGATGGAGTTCTATGTCAATTTTAAGGAGACTTCTGAAGACTATGTTTTTATTCATGGGAAAATGGTGGAGTTTACTCCAAGGAAGATTAATGAATTTTATCAATTAGAAGATGTGTATAGCTGCCAGTATAAATTGTTTTCTACTATGAATGAGGCCTTGGATGAGGTTATTTCTTTTCTTACTGATGGAAGAGAAACCTGAAAAGTAAAGAATGGCGTTAAGGTAAAATTTTCTCTTTATATACTAAATGTAGTATTTAAGGCCTGACACTATTTTATTTCTAGAAGACGATACCAACAAACCATCATAGAGAGGTGACAAGGGATAGAGCCATCTTGAAATTTGGTATCTAGCAAATGAAAAGGATAGATGTAAGCTCTACTATTTATAGGAACACTCGATCTATTGCTTTTGGAGAGACTCTTAAAGGTTTAGTACACCCTACGTTGATCTTCACACTATGTGAACAGACAAGAGTTGGTTATAGATCAGATGAGGATAGGATTAAACCTCTAAAACCTATTGGGCCTGCCATTATAAAGACTTATAAATCTCATGTTGCATGGAGATTTGAAAGTAGAACCAGGGATATTCCTTCAACTCCAGGTACTTCTAGTACTCCTACTATCCAAGAACTTATGGATCAAATGATGATCCAACAGGGAGATGTTTTAAGAATGGATCATAAAATGGAAAATATGGAGGGCAAAATTGCTCACGTTGATGATTTAATATGTCAAATGTTCGAATATTATGATGCTTATTATGATGTAATGGCCAGATTCATGAGGGGTGATTACTCAGTTCAATTTCCTACTCACCCTGTTTTTACTCCATATCAACAGCAGAATTTGGATGTGGAAAAAGAAGAAGAAGATGATGATGATTGGTGATGTTTTAGTTGTATTTTTATTTATTTATTATGTTTAGTTGTACTTTATTGTTGAGATAATTTGTTTGTGGATTGTGGTTCTTTATTTTGTTGTATGTTGTGTTGTGAGCTGTGGATTTTTGAGACTGTTTTTAATATTGTTATTAATTTTTAGTACTTTGTTGGATGTATTTGTAGTTAACTCTTTCTTAGCAAAATTTTATATGGATTTTGTGTTATTCAATGTTTTAAGTCTTGTAGTTTTTCATATTAGCACGTGTAATATTTCAGAGTTAAGTTTCAAATCATAATCTTCAATAGGTACTTCTTTTCTTTATGTATTAAACGTTTTCTTTAATGATTAATTTTTTAATTCTTCATGTAAAATATTATAAAAATATAAGTTTGGGGGGGAAGTAAAATTCATTTTTAAAGAAAAGAAACATAATTTTATTTGTCCTCAATTAGTTATATTTTCAAAATATTTAAAAATTTTAACATGATCTTTAGTATTAGAGGGTAACTATAGATAACTATATCTATGTTTCTTAATATATAGTAAACATAAGTAAAATTTTTAAATAATAAAGGTTAATTTTAGAAATTAAGATATTTCGTATGATAGAATAAGACAAAGTTTTTCTATTTTAAGTAAAGGAATTTGTATTTTTGAAGTATTAAAAATCTTAGAGATTCATGTAAGAAGAAAAGATTAAAACTTTATGAAAAATCTTTAAAGCTAATATAAATTTGTAAAGTAAATGAATGTTAAATGTTTTTAATTTTAATAAGAAGACAGTGAATTTTAAAATCATTAAAGGCTATCGAGATATAGTAATCCTCACATATAAAAATAAAGAAAAAATAAAGAAAAGAAAGAAAAGAAAAAGGATTGAAAAAGATTCTAAAACGAAAAAGAAAAGAAAAGAAGAAAGATGTGAGGAGAAGCTTGAGGAGATTCCCAAAAAAAAATTAGTTTTACTTGAATCAACTTAAAGAAGAAGGTTTGGCTACATTTTCTAAACTTATATTTATGTGTTATTATTTTATACTAGTAAAGTTTTATGAAGTTCTTTCTCATATGAATATTCTAAGTGGCTTTAATATAAATAATTTGTAATTATCATTGAAAACAATAAAGAATTAAAAACCTTAGACTTGACTGCTAAATATTCTCATATCTTTAGTGTTAACTAGAGTTAATTTGAATTTTCTTAATTGTTGCTATTATGTTTAGTGAACTAAGATATGAAAATCTAGAAGTTAAAATTTTTACCATAAGTCATATTTTTATGTAGTAAAAGAGTTACTTGAGGACAAGTAACATTTAAGTTTGGGGGATTTTGATACACAAAAAATATATGCATTTTTAGACCCATATTTTATACTCATTTTGGGTGATATTGCACTATAATTGAAGGTATTTTTTGTGTTTTATTATAGGTTATTTATTTTGAGGACTTGGAGCAAAAATAAAGCAAAAAGGATAAAATTTGGAGTCAAAATGGAGAAGTTAAAATAAATTTTAGCGATGACGGTGTCGTTTGACAGAGAAGAAGGAATTAGTTAGATGTCCTCTAGCATCAACGACACCAGTGTCGGTGCAAACCCTATTTCTAGAAGATTCGAAAAATTTGGACATTTTTTGAAGGGTTTTTGGATGCACGTGTTGACCTAACTTTTGGTTGAGGTTTTGTTTTTCCTCTTTAGTAGCTTAAGGTCTAGCCATAAGACTTTCCTACTTACTATTCTTAAAAAACTAGACATGGAACCCTCACCATTAGAAATTCTACACTCCTCTTTACTCAACTTGAAGTTCCACATGTTGGTCCTAACCTCTAGCATTTAGTAGGTGGGTCATTATGGAGGAACTCAAGATGAGTCACCCTTAGGACTGCCGGACCTTAGGGTTGACCTTGGGTGTTGGTCTATAACTAAGGCACCCACTTGCACTCACAATCACTCACTACCCTAAACCCAGAATTTCATGGCTTTGATCCCTTGATACTTTTTGGGAGACTCATGTAGGTGGTCTCCTAAACCCATTAGCCCTGAGCTAGGATTTTGCTAAAAACACTACATAAAGGACCCAAAATGGGGTTTCCATTGGTCCATGGCTTATTGATGGTGGTTGGCACTCCAAGTATACTAAGACACCCAACCTAGCCATTGGCCCCTAAATTCCCCCAAATGACCTAGACACCTTTGGAACCCCAAATTTGGCCAAAATTTCCAAATCTACCCAAAATGCCCAACTTGGTTCAAAAATCATTTCAAACACCTTGAAAACACCTAAACTACCCAAATCGCAAAATTGGCCAAATTACCAAAATACCCCTCCTTGCCACAAAATTCCAAAAATTCCAAAAAAAAATCCAAAAATTCCAAAAACCTCTCAAATATTCCCAGTTTAATTTTTCTCAACTATCACATGACCTAATTTGGGTAATTGACCATATTTGATAAAAACCCCCAAATTGCCCTTTAAAGGCCCATATTTTCCCTAAATCACTCCAAATGTCTAGCCAATTGTTTCAATTTATCCCAATTTCAATTCTAAACTCAAATTCACTCTTGATATGACCAATATAGACCAAATCCAAGCTCAATTAGTCCATCATTTGGACCCAATTTTGATATAAACCAAAAAGGCCCAAATTTGCCCCAAATTGGCCATGTCTTAAAATCTCAAAAAATTGGTGGCCTTAGCCCAAAAATTTCCACTCTATCCCTTCATGAAAAATCTTCACAAATTTTCTCTTAATCATTTGTACCATTCAATTTGGACTAATCCCTTGGCTAGCTTAACCTAGACCCATGTCCAAACCAACATACCCAAAATTGACCAAATTCTAAAAATCCCTCAAATTGACCTACCAATTGAACTCAAAATCACTTCAACCCTTCACCAAAAATCTTCATAACAATCATATACACAATGTTGATCAATCAATTAAGCCAATTGACATGGCTAACCTAGCCCAAATCCAAACTTTGATCACTTGAACCCACATTGAACTTATGCCTTAAAGATGGCCTAACTTCCCCAAAGTCATCAAAGTAACTCCACCTCAGCAATTGGTTAGACCCTAAGACTAAGCTAAAACCCATCTAACCACCTAAACTAAGCCATGGACCAAAAGTCCCCCAAATTAAGGAATCTTATTTCCAAAAATGCACATGCTTAAAATACCCTTACCAAAACTAAACCACATTGCATTAAATTGCTTTGATAGATTCCACTAGATGCTCTGAGCTCCTAGCCACCACCCCCTGTGCCTAGTCACCGGAGATGCTCAAAACCGAGAGCCACCCCCATGGAACTTCACCCAAATCAAACTTAGAGGCTAGCTCAATCAAACCAAATTGTAGAGCTCCTCTGCCCTCCACCTAAGCACCACAAATGCGCCCAAATATTTACCTTAAGAGCCACCCCATGGCCACTTTTATAAAAACTCACCTTCTCAGCCTTGGGAAGTGTGCTAAAAATTTCTTGGAGAGAGCTCCCCAAACTTCTCATTGAGCTTCTCTGAGATCCCCTCAATGCAATCCAACCATTTTCCCCCACTGAATTATACTGTGGAAGCTCAATTTTGAGCTCAAAGCTCTACCAAAAACCAGGACAGAGCTCATTACACTTCTACAGTCCAACAAACTTCAATTACTTGTGCCCACACCTTCATAACCAAGAAAGAAACTAAAGCTCCATAAAATCCCCCTTCAAGAGAGCCTCTACCATAGCTCTAGACCAACACCGAAATATGGCCACGATCGAAATCATATCTAGGCCTCACACCAAGACCAGAGACTCAATCCCTAGCCTCCTTGTATCATAATGAACGTGTCGAGTCCCTCTGATTGAAGCTTCACTTCTCAGAGCAAAGGTATAAAACTTCTCTTCCTCCTGAGCCCATTTTGATTCTCCATTTAATTATGCTTAATTTAATTGCATTATTACCATATGGATTTGTTTGTCTTACTTAGATGAGTCCATAGGATCAAACCAAAAGTGATTTGGTTGTGTCTAGTCTGAGATCTTAAGGTTTTAGTGTGGACGGTCACTGGATCACTCCATCGGGGACAATGACGGGGAGTCATTGGATCAAGCATGTATTTAATGGACGGAGGAGATCGAGCCAGACAACGCTTCAGAACATAAAGCACGTGCCGAGTCAGCAGCTACATGGATGGTGGCGTCCAACTAGAGCGTGCTATGCATGCCTTCTGAGCTGCCTAGGATCTAGTCAGCACACGCTGTTTGAATAGATAAATAGAGATTTTCCTTATTTATTTAAATACCCCTAACTTAAAAATTCATATATTGGTGTAGAAAAACCAAAAAAATAAAATAAAAATACCCTCTTACTTAGTGAACAGAGGAAAATAATGTGGAAATAGTTTTAAGTCCATTTGATTGATATTTTATTTTTAATT
>NEWO01001016.1:17755-39230 GCA_003013225.1 Phalaenopsis aphrodite
TAACCTTTAAGATATCCTCAGTAGGAAGTAAGGAATTCCAAAGTCTCCAATAGAAGAATGACATAGGAGTTAGGAGCTTACCCCAAATGGCTTTACCACAGGCCACCTGATTTCAGTGGAAAAATTGATGGTAAATGTAGGCAGACAGCTTCTGAGATTGGGCATGTTTAGTAAGAATTGTGTCTTTTTATTAGGTGAGAATGGAGTGTCCTTAACCCATCTAACTTGCTCACTAGACAAGACATTGATGAGCATCCTACAGTTCTAATGATCCTAAGACCAATAATCTTTAACATGACTGTTAAATTTGGGATTGGGGATAGGACACTCAAGCTTCTTCCCATTGCAAACCTAATTATCGAACCAAAAATTTACTTGCCCTTCTCCCAGCTCCCACAGAAAAAGCTCTTCTACCCGATCTCTAATACTCAACAGTTTGGACCATGATACACCTAAAATATAGTGTTTTTAGAAATATTTCTATTCCTATTATTGAGATATTGTACTTTAATGGAATGTATTTTTGTGTTTTTATTTGCAGATACAACCAAAAAGGGTGAAAAATGCTTGAAGGAGTGAAAAAGGATCAAAATTGGAGCAAAAAGGTGAAAAATGTGCAAATGAGTTTTGGCGCCTAAGTGCAAGATCTGACGCATAAACGTCGGTTAAACAGAGAAGGCTGAGCTTAACGCTAGAGGTCCTACGCTTAAGCGCCAGTGGTAGTTACTAGATGAGTAAAGTCGGTTTTTATGAATTTTGAAGAGGTTTTTAAGGCACCTATTAGCTTAATAGGTGGTTATAACCATCATGGACAAAAATTTTCACGAAAGGATGCATATCTTGAAGAAATACATCGAATTTATACATAATTTGAAGAGTTTCCAAGGAACCTCTTGGAAAACTATAAAAGAAAGAAGAGAGGACTTTGAAAAGATTCCTGAAAATACTTGGAAAGTTTTGAAATTTCATCATTTGGGGAGTTAGTTCGGCTAAATTTTCAGGCACCACTTTTACTTTCATTTTATCCTTTTTGTTATTTTATTTTTAGTGTTTGTAAAGAGAAGAGATTCAAGGGAACTTCGAGAGTTTGGTGGAGAACTTGAGATAAGTTTTTATCTTTTTCTTTTGAGAATACTTTTGGTTTTAATTGAGACTTGTTGTTGGTTTGACAATGATTTATACGTTTAAACTAAAGTGTGTTTTTATTTTCTCCATAGATTTTGAGTAGTTTTCTTTATCTTTCTTCTTAAAATGATAAGTAATAAAGTTTTGGATGGAAATTATGGAGAGTATTGATCTTTAAATTTGGAAGAAGTTGTGATGATTTAAATCCTTGCACTTCATTTACTTCTTGATTTGACCAATCAAGATGTTAAAATTTATTGTGAGAACATGTAAAAATTGGGTTGGCATTGTCTTACTCAACAATTGGAAAGAATCACATGAGGTTGTATAAATGTGAATGCAATTCATATGATTGTGTGCAAATAAATAGGGAAATATTCATTGAAGAGTGTAGAGTTAGATGACTTAAAAGTGACAGGTTAAATCCCCCAACTTGGTTTATTGTTTTAGGTTCTAATACGTGATGTTAGCCCCCAGGTGGAGGGAATCGAGGAAACTCTAGAGTGAGAGCTAGTATCTTCCCTGTCTCTCAGGTCTTCAGAGCTATTCAAACTTTAAATTAACCAATGTTCTTTATAACAACTCTAGTAAGGGTAAAGAATATTATTGCTCATATTTGGCACAACACAATTTGCATACCTCTAAAATAGAATTCCTATACGTATTACTTATTCATGATAAGAAGAAAGATATATTTCTTATTAAGTGATTTTCATCTACAAAACTCTAGTTATCTTTTTAAGTTGTTACTATTTTATCAAAATATCAAAAATACCAAAAATATTTGAATTTTTATTACTGCAAAATATATTACGTTTAAGTACTTATTTTTTTAAAAATAGAAAGTTTTCTAAAAATACATATTGTATAAATTCCTTGTGGGTTCGATATTCAGGTCTTAATAAAAAAGTCTTATATTACTTAATAATGATATGTATACTTGTGTAGTATCTCAATATATATAAATTAAAAGTGAAATTATTATTCTTCTTCAGAATCAAGTTTTTGGTTTGGTTGTAAAATAGGGAAATATAAGTTAAATATAATTTGAATTATTGCTATAGTTTGCATAATAGAAGTATGAAGAGGGATCAAGTTTTTCGCGCCGTTGTCAGGGAATCAAAAGCAAAATTTCTTTTTTTAGAAAGTTGTATTTAAATTTTAAGTATTGTATCTTATTTTCTGTGTTTGTTTTGAATTTTGTTTTATTTTACTATATGTTAGTGTATGCATAATTCAAGTTTTGAAGGACTGGTGCCCTACGATTATGAATTAGAAAGAACTATTAGAAAAATCAGAAAAATCAAAAAAATTATAAAATTTGAAAAATAAAAAAAAAGAAATAACATACCAAAATAATCAAAATGCTGAAATTCATCAAGAGTTTAGCCATTAAGAGATTATGCCAACCTTACTGTAGATGAACTTCATTATAGTATTCAAAAACTTATTGTAGTGGCTAATTCATTTGAGCTTAAACCTGTTATTATTCAAATGGTATCAAATAATCAGTTTGGGAGATCACTAACTGAAGATCTAATATACATCTTGCCAATTTTCTAGAATTGTGCACTACATTTAAATATGATGGTGTGCCAGATGATGCCATAAGACTTGGTTTATTTCCTTTTTCACTGAGGGATAAAGCTAAGATGTGGTTAAATTTGTTAGCACCTGGATATATCAAAACTTGGGGTGATTTGACACAAAAATTCCTTGCTAAATATTTTCCACCATAAAAAACTGCGAAGCTTAGAAATGATATTACATCTTTTAATCAGTTTGAACGGGAATTTATTTATGAAGCATGGGAAAGATTTAATGAACTCTTAAGAAAGTGTCCACACCATGTTATACCAGATTGCTTAATAATTCAAACCTTTTTTAATGGATTAGTTGGATCTCTTAGATCAATTATCGATGTCGTTGTTGGTGGTTCATTGATGTCAAAACCATTTCATGACGCTTATGCTTTAATTGAAGAAATGACTACCAATAATTTTCAATATCCTTCTGAGAGAGTAAATCCCAAGAAAGTGGCCAATATCCATTAAATTGATGCATTTACCATGTCAGCAAATAAAGTTGCTACAATTTCAAGCAAGTTAGACCAATTTAGAATGAATTTTTCTCAACCAATTTCCATGATTGAAGAGAATTCATTAAGTTAAATGGTAGATTCTCAGACATCATTAGAAACTTTGAATGCCATAAATAATAAGCAAAACAACCCATATTCAAATTATTATAACCCAGGTTGGAAGAACCAACCCAACTTTAACTGGAATAACAATTCGGGTGGTAACAATCAGTAATGCGGGAACAACCAAGGAAACTCATTAGGAAACTAGAACAACCAAGGGAAAAATAATTATAGATCTACTTATCCTCCAGGTTTCAACAGTAATACACATTTTAAGGAGAAGGAAGTTGTCTATATAGGAAGTCGTGTTACAATGGGAAATCAATTACAAAGTCAAGGAGCTACAATTAGAAATATTGAGAATCAACTTGGGTAAATAGAAATTCATTAAGTAATAGTTCCCAAGGAACACTTCCTAGTAATACTGAATCAAATTCTCAAGACCAGAATAAAGATCAAGTAAAAGCCGTTCAACTTAGAAGCAGAAGAGAGTTCGAAGGTTGGGTTTAAAAAGAAATTGAAGTGGAGAGAGAAGAAATTGAAGAATTAAAAGACGACGCTCCAAAAGATTCTGAGAGACCTATTTCTACGCTAAAAATTGATTTGGAAAAACCACCACCTTCATTTCCTTAGAGACTTCATCAGCGGAAGTTGGATAAGCAATTTTCAAAATTTTCAGAAATATTTAGGAAGCTTACAATTAATATTCCATTTGATGAATCCTTAGAACAAATGCCGAGCTATGTAAAGTTTATGAAGGATGTTCTCAATAGAAAAGGAACTTAGATGATAATGAGACTATTACACTTAGTGAGGAGTGTAGTGTGATAATTCAAAAGAGCTTCCTGAAAAACATAAAGATCCTGGTATCTTTACAATTCCATGTGCAATAGGAGACAAATTTTATGGGAAAGCTTTATGTGATTTAGGTGCAAGCATTTATCAATATTTAAAAGATTGGGATTAGGAGAAATAACCCCTACTACTGTAACACTGTAGTTAGCAGATCGTTAAATAACATACCCTAAAGGGGTTATAGAAGATGTCCTAGTGAAAGTGGATCAATTTATCTTTCCTGTTGATTTTATTGTGTTGGATATGGAGGAAGATAAAGAGATACAAATCATTTTGGGGAGACCCTTCCTAGCCACAGGAAGAGCAATGATAGATGTGCAAAAAGGGGAATTAATAATGCGCTTCAATGATCAAACTGTTACTTTTAACATTTCAAGATCAATGAAATGTCCTGCAAAAGGTAGTGATGATGAATGTTATAGGATGGGTGTTATAAGATATCTAAGTGATTGTCATTTCAAGACTACTTAGGAAGAAAATTATGAAGAAAAATATTTGGAACATGAGCAAGAAGAGGAATTAGATCAATGTGAAGATTTTTTAAGGAAGATTCAAACTATGTTCAAAAAAAGTTTGAAGTTTTAGACAATGACAGACAGATAAATCATTTTGTACATCTATTCAAAAACCTCCAGAACTAGAGTTGAAATTACTTCCTGGTCATTTAAAATATGCCTTCTTAGGAGATTCCTCTACTTTACCTGTTATAATTTTCTCAAAATTAACAATGGAAGAAGAAGAAAGGTTGATGAAAATTCTGAAAATTTTAAGAAAGCCTTTGGATGGACAATTGCTGATATTAAAGGAATTAGTCCTTCAATTTGTATGCATAGAATTCATATGGAAGAGAACTACAAACCCAGGGCTGATCCGCAAAGGATACTAAACCCTTCTATAATTATAAAAGAAGTTGTTAAGAAAGAAATTTTATAGTTGTTAGATGCTGAAATTATCTACCCTTTTTCAGATAGTGCATGGGTTAGTCCAATTCATTTCGTTCCTAAGAAAGGAGGAGTAACCGTAATTGTAAATGAACATAATGAGTTAATACCTACTAGATAAGTTACATGGTGATGAATATGCATTGATTATAGAAAATTAAATCTTGTCACTAGGAAAGATCATTTTCCATTACCCTTTCTAGATTAAATGTTGGATAGATTAGCTGGGCATAAACTTGTGATAGATGCCAACGTGTAGGCAATATTTCTAGAAGAAATGAGATGTTCCTCAATTATATGTTAGAAGTTGAAATATTTGATGTTTGGGGATTAGATTTTATGGGACCATTTATACCATCTTTTGAAAATTTATATATTTTGTTAGCAGTGGACTATGTATCCAAATAGATAGAAGTTGTCGCTTTACCTCGATGTGATGCTCAAACTGTTGCAAATTTTTTGAAAACAAACATATTTTGTAGATTTGGGATGCCGAGAGTTATCATTAATGATGAGGGAAGTCATTTCAGAAATGCCATAATGGAGAAGTTATTAAAGAAATATCATATAAATCATCAGATTGCTACTGCTTATCATCCTCAGACAAGGCTGAATTATCCAATTAAAAAATTAAAAGAATTATGGAAAAATTTATGAATCCAACAAAAATGGATTTGTCAATCAAACTTTACTATGCTTTGTGGGCTTATAGGACTGCATATATAACTCCTATAGGAATGTCCCCATATAGGCTAATATTTAGGAAAGCTTGTCACTTACCAGTTGAACTTGAGCATAAAGCATATTGGGTAGTTAAGGAATTCAATTATAATCTGAAATGTTGGTGAGAAAAAAATATTACAATTAAATGAGCTTGAAGAGATAAGGAATGAATCTTATGAAAGTGCCAAAATTTATAAAGAAAAGATGAAGATGTGGCATGATCGAAAGATTCTTACTAAAAATTTTCAATCAGGGCAACAAGTTTTGCTATATAATTCAAGGTTAAGATTATTTCTAGGCAAACCTAAGTCTAGGTGGATGGGCTCATTTATTGTGATTAAAGTTTATCCTTATGGAGTTGTGGATATTGAAGATCCTAATCTGAGAATATCTTTAACGTGAATAGACATAGACTGAAATCTTATTTTATATGGATCAACATAATTTTAATGATGAAATGATGTTAGGTCAACCACAGTAAGCACTAGTTACGTCGGGCTGACAACGTAAAACCAAGCACTTTGTGGTAGGCAACTCATAAGTATCATTGTGTTTTTATTTTTATTGATGTTTTAAGAATGATTAAGAAAATTGGGATAATATTTTTTAGACTATTATGTGTTAGTATTGATTTTAAGACTTAAATTAGTTATTTGGACATGTTAAAATGAGAGTTTGTACATTAAGTTGACTTGTGCAAAAATGTGCACTGGCGCTTAAGCGCGACAATTTAAAAACATGTGAAAACTTAATATTCTAAAAGGTAAAACCACCTAGAAGTTAGCAAAAACATATCTTGGCAATTTCTAAACGCGTCTAGGAGTTATTGGAAGAATTTAGGCTTATAAATAGAAGGGTTTAGTGAAGGAATTTCACCACAGATCATTTCTAGCCCTAAAGTCTAAGAGAGTGAGAGATTTTAAGATGATGTCTTCATGGGAGATGGATTTAAAGAAGAAGGACGATACCATGAAGAAGGAATTCATTAGTTAAAGTGCACAAGAGATGTATAACAGTTTCTTAGCCATTAGTATTGAATGGATATCAGAGAAAATCAACAAAACTGAAAATACTATGTCTGTACTGGAGACAAAGGTATTGGAGATTCTTGCACATCTTTTGCTTATGGGATGGCAATTGAAAATGCAATTTAGCCACACTAGTTATATAGCGGAAGTAGATAAGGAGATGTTTCTTAAGCAAAAGTGGATTGAAGAAGATTGCATCAGAGCACGTCACCATCGTTTATTTTATCAACTTTATATTTCAGTTGCCCCAAAAGAAACTAATGAAAGACCTAAATTTTTTCCTTCTAATGAAGAATGGAATAAAGTTCTATGTTTGTTTTTGTGTGATTAATGTTATTGTATTTAAGTGTTCTTAGTGGTTAAGACAATGTTACTTATGTGTTTATTTGTGAATGTGTGTTAAGTGTTTTGTACTTAGGAAAATTTTTCTCATCCGAGACTATTTGGAGTGAGAATTAAGTGTCAATAGTATTTGTACTTATTTGTGAATTAATATATGTTTATTTTTGTGAAAATTTTGTGTTGTTTTAGCCTTAAATTAAAATAGTTATTAAGGAGAATTTTGAGAGAGAGGGGAGTTATAAGAAGTAGAAAATAGTCAATTAAGTGCAATGAGACCATTTAGGGGTAGTTTACTTAGGCAAATAGTGCATTTTACTTAAATTTGAAGATTTTGAAAATAATGCATTGGCGCTTAGGTGCCACATATCGCGCTTAAGCACGAGCTAACCTGAGAGGCAGGCGTTTAAGCGCCACTTACTCGCTCTTAAGCACCAATTCACGAAAACCGGTTCGCAAACGGTTAAAAGTGAAATTTTGGTCCGAAAACAACATTTTGAACACCTCCCGTCATCTTCTACCTCTCAAAATTGTGATTTTAAGGGCTAGGGCACACCATTAAGTGGAGATTTCTTGGTGAAATCAAGAAAAATTTGCTAGATTCAGATTAATTGAGATAAGAGCTTTACTTCTATGCAAAAATTTTGGATTTTCACCTTGCATTTTAAGTAGATTTGGAAGAATTCAAAGATTCACTATTCAAGGTGAAAAATGAGGAAAAATCTATGGAAATTGCTTGGGAAGTTTAGTTTGTGCTTTTGGAAGTTTAGTTTAGTGATTTAAACATAATTTTTGAAGTTATTTTTGGAATTTATAAAATTTGTAGAATGATACCATGAATGAAGAGGAATAGAGGAAAAAGCCCGTTTGATTCGAGCAAATTTGAGAGTTCAAAAGCTCAAAATTGATATAGTGACGCTCTACAGTCATGAAAATTGATTCTGGAGTGATGTTTTAAAAATTCGGGTGGAGACATGGAAGATTTAATTGTTCGTCGACAGTGGGAACATTTTTGTTGTTTCTCTGTTGTCGCAGTAATTTCTGTTGCGAGGGACTTTTATGCAAATCTCTCTGAAGCTGAGGGACAATTGAGTTATGGTTCGAGGAAAGTTGGTACCCTTTTTGCTAGAGGTAATTAACTTGTTTTACCATTTACCACCGGGCACTTTATGTTTTTATGCAAATTATAGTCCTACTGAAGCGAAGCTAGACAAGATTATTTCATACTTGACTATTGGGATAGGACTTTGGAAGATTACCAATAAGAGGATAGTAAATTTCTCAACGTCAAAGTTATGTGCACCTTCAAAGGCCTGACATTATTTCACTTCTGCTTGTCTACTTCCAACAATCTTCTCAATGAAGTGGCCAAAGAAAGAGCGACGTTGAACTATTGTATTCAAGAGGGAAAGCTCATCAACATTAGAGCTTTGATCTGTCATACTGTCATCAGTTTTGCTACAACTGTTATAACTGCAGGTCTGAGATTTGCTTCCTTGATATTTTCTTTGTGCGAGCAAGTTGGGCTTAAATATGATAGTTGGGCAAAAGTTTGGGATAGTGGTGATTCGAAGGATGAAGAGTAGAGCCGAGAGATTCATTTTATGATAGTAATATGATATGAACTATATGGTCTGGGCTTGCTACATTTGCATCTGTTGTTATTTTGGACTATGTTGTGTTCTGGACTTTTATGTTTTATTGTTATTACGACGTTTGTGGTAGTTAGTATTTTTTTTTTAATTTTGAGGGTATTAATTGTTGTTTTGTGTTTAGTACTGTGATTTAGTTAGTTTAGAAGTTAACTTGACTTCATATTTGTTATAAAGTAGAAAATCTTGCTAGCTTAGATCTTAAACTTGAAATTCTGAAACTGCTACCCTTTATTTTTCTTTTATCATGTTAGTTTGTTTATTTTTATGTTGAGATCATGAAATCAAGTTAGTGTATTAGTTTTCTTTTATATTTATACCCACTGTTTATAAGTCTATTGAATCTCTACATGTTAAAGTAAAATGAAAATATAGAAAATTTGATCAAAAATTAATTTTACTCCTGTTTTTAGTTTCTTACTTGTATCATTAGGGTTTAAAATTCATGTTAGCATGTTATTTTTAAATTTTCATTCCTGCTTATATATCTAATACTAAACTATTTAATCTGTTAAAAATTTAAGTTTGGGGGATGAAAAATATTTTAAAAAACTGGAATTTTATTTGTTCTCAAATGTGCTACAATTGAATTTGATTTGAAAAGAAAAAAAATTATTATGTATATGAAGTTATATTAGGGAAGTAAAATTTGATTTTAGAAATGAGTAAGAAAATTTAGTTAAAATTTTTATTAATGAAGAAGAACTTTAAGTTAAAAAGTATTTAGATGAGAAAATGATTAATATAAGTAACTTTCTTTAGTTAAAAAAATTATATTTTTGAAAAAAATAGACAATTTAGACTTTTATTTTTAATGCTTAAATTTCTTTTATTAAAATAATTTTCAAAACTATTATTATATTTATAAGTAAAAGACATATATCAATACTTTGCTTTAGGAAAGGAGAAGTGGAATTCAAAATCTTTAGTCATATCCAGATATAGTAATCCGTGCCAGAAAAAAAAAGAAAAGAAAAAAAAAGAAATAAAAGAAAAAGAAAAGAAAAAGAAAAAGAAAAAAAAGAAAAAGAAAAAGAAAAAAAATTAGGAAGGAGAAGCTTGAAGATTAGTGCATAATCAAAAATTGGTTCTGCATTTGATCTTTTTAAAGTATAAGACTTGAGAAACTCTTAAGCTTATAGATATAATATAGTAAGTAGAATTATTTTTAATGAATATTTTTAAGTGGAGATAATAAAAGAATTAAATTCTAAATTTGAAAAATATACAATACATTTCTGAATTAGATAGAAACTCATATTTTCATCTTTCTAAACTTTAAGTTGGTCTCATTTATTGAATATTTTTTCTAAATTAGACTGTTATATTTCTAAATCTAAATTTTAGTAACTCCTAAAGAAACTCATATACATATCATACATATGTAGTTTTTCAAGATTGAAGTGTCACTTGAGGACAAATAATATTTTAAGTTTGGGGGATTTTGATACACTTAAAATATATACTATTTTTAGACACATTTTTATACCTATTATTGAGATATTCTGCTTTAATGGAAGGTATTTTTGTGTTTTTCATGCAGATATAGGTAAAAAGGGTGAAAATTGCTTAAAAGAGTGAAAAAAGGATCAAATTTGGAGTAAAAAGGTAAAAAATGTGCAAATGAGTTTTGGCGCCTAACCGTCAGATCCGGCGCTTATGCGCCGATTAAATAGAGAAGGTCATGCCTAAGCGCTGGAGGTCCCATGCTTAAGTGCCAGTGGCAGTTACTAGATGAGTAAAGTCAGTTTTTGTGAATTTTAAATAGGTTTTTGAGGCACCCATTGGCTTAATAGGTGGTTATAACCACCATGGACAAAATTATCACGAAATGATGCATCTCTTGGGGAAATACATTGAATCTGGACATATTTTGAAGAGTTTTCAAGGCACCTCTCGGAAAAATATAAAAGAAAGAAGAGAGGACTTTGAAAAGGGTCCTGAAAAATATTTGGAAAGTTTTGAAAGTTCATCATTTGGGGAGTTAGTTCAGAGAGATTTTAAGGCACCACTTTTACTTTTATTTTATTCTTTTTGCTATTTTATTTTGAGTGATAGAAAAGAGAAGAGATTCAAAGGAACTTCAAGAGTTTGGTGGAGAACTTGAGATAAGTTTTTATACTTTTATTTTGAGACTACTTTTGGTTTTAATTAAGACTTGTTGTTGGTTCGACAATGATTTATACTTTTAAACTAAAGAGTGTTTTTATTTTCTCTATGGATTTTGAGTAGTTCTCTTTATCTTTCTACTTAAAATGATAAGTAATTAAGTTTTGGATGGAAATTGTGGAGAGTATTGATCTTTAAATTTGGAAGAAGTTGTGATGATTTAAATCCGTGCACTTCATTTACTTCTTGATTTGGCCAATCCATATGTTAAAATTTATTGTGAGAACATGTAAGAATCGGGTTAGTATTGTCTCAGTCAACAATTGGAACAAATCACAATAGAGGACTTTAAAGTGACAGGTTAAATCCCCCAACTTGGTTTATTATTTTAGGTTCTAATATGTGATGCTAGCCCCCATGTGGAGGTAATCGAGGGAACTCTAGCGTGAGAGCTAGTATCTTCCCTGTCTTGTCGGTCTTCAAAATTATTCAAACTTTAAATTAGCCAATGTTCGCCAAGATATGACCTAGGGTTAGGTAGTGTTAAGCAGAAAGCCATTGGACTTCGATTTTCTAAGAGGTATGACCTAGGGTTAGGTAGGTCGCCAAAACTTTACTTTCTTTCTTCAAATAAAATGCCCTGACATGCATTTCGAGTTTCAGGTGGTGTAACGAGAAGACTCGTCATGTACACTTTTACAATTTATAGCATCGTCTTTAGAATTAAACAACAAAGCCATAGGCTTTCGAGGTTGTCTACTTATGCAACATAAATTATCATCTCATCTTTAGGCCTTTATACAACTCTGTTGTACAATATAAGCCTCAGCTCGTCTTAGGATTCCAAGGTTGTCATTCGTTACGACATAAATCCTCACATCTTCCAGGCTATTTGTGTGATCATTCCACACAAATGAAATCCCTAAATAAATAAAATTGGTAGGATGAAACAACTAAATATTTCTCCTCAAAATTGAAGCCAAACAATAGGATAGACTAGGAAGGCACAGAGGTTCTCCTCTAGATCTATGTCATCCTCTAGTCCCTCCTCCTTTGGATTCTATAATAAATGTCTTAAATTTGAACCATTCCCCTTTCACACCTCTTTGTTTGATTTCATTGAAAAGTCCTTTCCTTTGAATTCCTTGAAGATAACATTTCTTGATTTTTATCGAGAGTTTTCTTAGATAACTTCGGTCATTTAAGATGTAATTAACTATAGGGGCTTGCTCTTATAGGAAGATTTTCTTGAACCTAGATTAATAAAAACCCTATTTAATTCTTTATATTAAAAAGGGGAAATTATCGGTAAATAAAATGTTTTCGTAGACCAAACAGACGTCATACCTATCTTAATTTATTTGATCAAGCCTCATCCTCAAGTCTTGTGTTTATTCTTTAGGACATATATAGAGTTTGAGGTATATAGCTCTTTCATTTAAACTATGAAAAATGTGAGGTCGGTTTGATTTCATACTTCTCTAAACTTAAACATCCTTCCAAAGCAAGCAATGGGATTTTCGATTCTGGTGGCCGACGGCTTCTTAAGGGCAACTCCCCAAACCAAAATAGTGCCAACAGCCTTACTTATATCAAGTTTAAAAATAGCATTTCCCCCTCTACATTTCCTATCAAGATCCAATAAGAGTCCGTAGGCAAGCAATATTTTGTCAGTAATATTTCTCCTTTTCACAAAGGCAACTTGAATATCACTGATGAGGTTCTGAAGATGTGGCTGAAGCCTGAAAACAATAATTTTGCTAATCAGTTTGGAAATCACATTAGATAGACTGATGGGCCTGCAATCCCCCCGGCTTTTCCTATTCTGGTTCTTACGTATCAAGGTAATAGTAGAAGCACTGAAATATTTAGGAGGATCCACTTCATTAAAGATGTTTTGAACTGCATGTATAATATCCTTACCAGTCTTGCACCAAGTGACTTTATAGAATGTTGAAGTATACCCATCTGGCCCAGTAGCCTTTTGGCCATCAATAGAATCTAAATCAAGCTTAATCTCTTCCTCCAAAGGAATACTACTCAAATTTAAACCTTGAACATTTTGCTGGCAGTCAGAGAAAAGATCTGTCAATTTTAGAGCTTTATCAGTTTGTCTGCTGGTAAATGATCCCTAGATACTTAATGTTAATGCACAACATAGCAAATAGTTCTGATAAATTTTTTCACTTATGTTTCCTTATTTTGCAATAAAACCAAAAACTTGATTCTGAAGAAAAATAAGAATTTAACTTTTAAATTTATATATATTTGTATTGTGATACTACGCAAGTATACGTATCGTCATCAAGTAATATAAGACTTTTTGATTAAGACCTGAATATCAAACCCATGAGGAAGATTATGCAATATGCACTTTTTAGAAAATTTTTCTATTTTAAAAAGAAAATTACTTAAACTAAAAACGATTTTTTGTATAAATTTAAAATTTAAATATTTTTGGTATTTTTGATATTTTAACGAAACAGTAACAACTAAAAAGATAATTAAAGTTGTTATAGAAGAAAAGTATTTAATATGAAAATATCTTTTATCTTCTCATGAATCGGAATAGGAGTTTTGTTGTGGAAGTGTGCGAATATTGTTGTGCCAGATAGAAGCAATAGTATTCTTTACCCTTACTAGAGATTCTATAAAGAACATTGGCTAATTTAAAGTTTGAATAATTTTGAAGATCGAGTAGGCAGGTAAGATATTAGCTCTCACTCTAAAGTTCCCTTGATTCCCTCAACCTCATGGCTAACATTCTCGTATCAGAACCTAAAACAATAAACCAAGTTGGGGGCTTTAAGCTGTCACTTTAAAGTCCTCTAACTCTACACCCTTAATGAATATTTCCCTATTTTTTGCACTTAATAATATGAATTACATTCTCATTCATACAACCTCATGTGATTCTTTCCAATTGTTGACTGAGATAATACCAGCCCGATTCTTACATGCTGTCACAACAAATTTTAACATTTGGACTGACCAAATCAAGAAGTAAATGAAGTGCATGGATTTAAATCAGCTCAACTTCTTCCAATATTAAAGATCAATACTCTCCAAAACTTCCATCCAAAACTTAATTACTTATCATTTTAAGAAGAAAGATAAAGAAAAATACTCAAAATTCATGAAGAAAACAAAACCACACTTTAGTTTAAAAGAAGAAATCATTGTCAAACCATCAACAAGTCTCAATTAAAACTAAAAGTGGTCTAAAACAAAAAGATAAAAACTTATCTCAAGTCCTCCACCAAACTATTGAAGTTCCTTTGAATCTTTGATCTTTTACAATCACTCAAAACAAAATAACAAAAAGAATAAAGTAAATAAAAAGTGGTTCCTGAAAATCTCTTTGAACTAACTCCTCAGAAAAGAACTTTCAAACTTGCCAATATTTTTCAGGACTCTTTTCTAAGTCCTCTCCTCTTTCTTTTATAGTTTTCCAAGAGTGACCAAATGAAAATATGTTGAGATTTTCATACCTATTTACACTAATTTTGATGATATTGCACTTTAAAGCAAGGTATTTTTGATGTTTTGTTGCAGGTATGTTGAATTATGGTCATTGGAGAAAAAAGATGCAAAAAGGAGAGAATTTGGAGCAAAAAGGACCAAAATATGAAGATTTGATCTTGGGCGCCAACGACGAGCTCGACGGTGCTGACGATGGGTTTTTCCCGAGAGTCCAAAATTAAATATTTTAGAAGGCCACCGACGGCACCATGGAGGCCACCAATGGCTAGCACGTCGGTTCTCTCAATAGATGCATTAAATCTCTCAATAAATGCATTACATGTGGACAATTTTTTAAGGGATGCTTGGGCAACTCTTGAAAACTCTTCTACAACTTTATAAGAAACAATTTGGAGGCCAAGAGAGGGGTGTCCATGTATGTCCATTAGAGTGTAGAGAGTGTAATTTAAGGTTATTATCGTGAGGAATTCTTCGAGAGATTGTAAGAGTGGAAGGAAAGTTAGAGATTTCTTCCTCCTTGCCGCTTCAAAGGAAAATTCTGTGTGTTATAAGGAAAGGAAGAGATTCAGAGGAACTTTGAGGAGTTTTCTTGGGAAGTAATTAGAGATAAGTGGTATTTACTTGTTTAAGTTTGTATGACTTTGCTTTTATATATAAATTCCAAGTTTTGTCGTATCTTCTTCATGAGTTCTAAGTAGTTTTCTGTCTTTCTCCTTGTCTTGAGATTTTTTGAAATGGTGATTTGAATTGGTTGTGTCATGAGAATGTTAAAGAATTTGTGATGATCTTTTGACTTCAATCTTAATTTACTTTCAATCTGGCCAATTGATTTGTTAAAATATGTTGAGTTTTATAACTAAAGTGAAGATTACATCAAAGATTTAAGTAGGTCAAAGTCCTTGAAAGTTGGGTGCAAATAAATAGGGAAATAAAAATCATTGGACGTAGAATTTGAGATTTTAGAGTGGTAGATAAAAATCCTCAATTGGGCCCTATCGTTTGGGTGTTAAAGTGTAGATGTTAGCCCTCAGGCAAGGGGAACGTGGGAGCTCCAAAGTGAGAGTCGATATCCTCCCAACCTAGCTACACATTCAGTAACCAAGCATAGGATTAGTCAATGTTCTTTATGCATGGTCCAAAGGGTAAAGAATAGGTATGCTCATATTTGGTAAAATTCAATTTGAACTGATTTAGTTTATCCATTCACTTAAATTTCTTGATAATTCGAAGGATGTTTTCTTATATATTCAACTTTAGATTAGAAACTTTATTAGTAGAATTAGTAAATTAAGAGTTTATTAAAATAACATTTTTATTTCAATTGCCTATTAGTGACAAATATGCAATTTGAACTATATTGTTATGATTAAGTATTAATTTTTTAAATCTTAGTTTGTAGCCTCTAATATTACTCCCTGTGGGATCGATATCCAGGACTTCATTAGAGTCCTGTATTACTTGAGCGATACGTATACTTGCGTTGATAAGTGTGAATTTGCAATTATTGATATTTTATACACATCTTTATGAAATCTATAATCGTTAACAAGTTTTTGGCGCTGTTGCCGGAGATTTAAATCTTCTACCAGCAATATTAAATTCTTGTATTTTTAAGCATATAGAAAGTCGCTGTCAAGTTTTTGGCGTTGTTACCATGGAGAAAAAATTAGATTAAAAAAAATCATAATTAGAGTAACGGACAAATTAGTACTATTATAAAACTTTTACTTGAATTGCAACTTATTTTCATATTTAGTTAAATGTTTTTCTGTGTACTGATTTCAATTGTATGCGTAAATTTGGACCTTAAAATCTTATACCCTATGATTTGGAATTAGAACGCACTGTTAGGAGAATTAGAAAACTAAGAAAAGAACCTAGAAATCCTGACATAATGGAAAACAATGTGAACAATCAAGGAATAGAAAATGAACATCAACCTAGACCTCTACGAAATTATGCAAATCCTACAATAGATAAAATTCACTTATCTTTCCAAAATCCTGATGTAGTTGCTAATTCATTTGAGCTCAAACCTGCTATTATCCAAATGGTACAAAATAATCAATTCAGAGGTACACTAAATGAAGATACTAATTTACACCTCGCTAGTTTTTTAGAACTTTCTACCTTTAAATTTGACAGAGTTTTGAATGATGCTGTTAGACTTAGAATTTTTCCTTTTTCACTTAGGGATAAGGCTAATATGTGGTTAAATTCGTTAGCACCTGGATCTATAAGAACTTGGGGAGAATTTTCACAAAAAATTCGATCCAAATATTTCCCTTCATCCAAAACTGTTAAACTTAGAAATGACATAACATCATTTTGTCAGATTGATGGAGAGTGGATATATGAAGCTTGGGAGAGATTTAAAGATCTTCTTAGGAAGTGCCCACATCATTCGTTAGCAGATTGATTGATAATTCAAACTTTTTACAATAGATTAGTGGGATCTCTTAGATCGATTATAGATGCTGCGCCTGGTGGTTCTTTAATGTCAAAACCTTTTGATGAGACTTATTCGTTAACAGAAGAGATAGCTACCAACAATTTTCAATGGCCCTCTGAAAGGGTAAATCCTAAAAGAGTAGCTAGTATCCACGATTCTGATGCAATATCTATGTTAGCTTCGCAAATTGCTGCAATATCAAAGAAATTAGATCATTATGGAATGAATTACTCCAACACCTACTATGATGAAAGAGAATTCATCTGGAAAATTTGTGGGTGTTCAACCCTCTTATGAGACTTTAAATAATATTAACAATAGACCCAACAATCCTTATTCGAACTATTATAACCCATGTTGGAAGATTCATCCTAACTTTAATTGGAACAACAATTCTTCTACAAATCAACAATGGGCAAACAACCAGTAAACCCATTGTGAAATTCATTCAACCAAGGAAATGTTAATTATAGACCTTCTTATCCTCCAAGATTTAACAGTAACACTCAATTTAAGGAAAAGAAGTTGTCTACAGAAGAGTTGATACTAAACATGGGTCAACAATTGTAGAATCAAGGAAATCAATTACAAATTCAAGGAAACCAGTTACAAAATCAAGGAACTGCTATCAAGAATATTTAAAACCAATTGGGGCATATCCCTACAACGCTTAGTAACCGAACATTGGGAACTTTTCCTAGTACTGTGGAACCAAATCCTAAAGATCAAGGAAAAGAATAAATAAAAGCGATACATATACGAAGTGAAAATGAATTGGAAACAAGAGTGCAGAAAGAAACGAAAACTAAAAAAGAGAAAGTGGATACAAAAAATGAAAGGATCATGAATATCCAGATTTAGAATATCCACTTACAACAATGAAAATTACTGTGAAGAAACCTCCACCACCGTTTCCTCAAAGATTGAAGCAACACAAAAAGAATAAACAATTTTCTAATTTTATAGAAATTCTTAAGAAATTAACGGTAAATATTCCCTTCTTAGAAGCTTTAGAGCAAATTCCCAATTATGTGAAGTTTATTATTTTGAATAATAAAAGGAAGTTCACTGATAATGAGACTGTTGCACTTAACGAAGAGTTTAGTGTATTTATTCAGAAAAAGCTTCCTGAAAAATTAAAAGATCCAGATAGTTTCAATATACCGTGTGCTATCGGTGAAATATTTTATGGAAGAGCTTTATGTGATTTGGGAGCCAGCATTAATCTTATGCCTCTATCAATTTTCAAACGATTAGGATAGAAGAAGTCTCACCTACTTATGTAACTCTTCAATTAGCGAATCGTTCAGTTACTTATCCTAAGGGAATAATAGAAGATGTGCTAGTAAAAGTTGATAAATTTATCTTTTCTGTGGATTTTATTATTTTAGATATGGAGGAAGATAAAGAAATACCTATAATTTTAGGGAGACCTTTTTTAGCTACTGGAAGAGCTATGATAGATGTTCAAAAGGGAGAATTAAGTATGAGAGTTAACGATCAAGAAGTGACTTTTAACATTGCAAAATCTATGAAATACCCTGCTGTTGAAAGAGATAATGAATGTTTTCGCATGGAAATTAGTGAACATCTATTGAACGAGCATTTTAAAGAATATTTTGAAGAGAAAGAATATTTTGAAGACAAAGATGAAGTTATTTTGGACGAAATAGAAAATGAAGAATTAGATTATGTTCAGGAAAGATTTGAGATGTTGGATATTACAGGAAATGCTGATAAGAATCTAGTTCTGTCAATTATAAAACCACCTGAACTTGAGTTGAAAATTTTGCCTAACCACTTGAAGTATGTGTTTTTGGGAAACTCATTTACATTACTTGTTATTATATCTTTAGAGTTAAATGATTTGCAAGAGCAAAGACTTTTGGATACATTAAAAAGATATAAGAAAGCTTTTGGTTGGACCTTAGCTGATATTAAAGGAATCAGTCCTTCGATCTGTATGCACAAAATTATTCTGGATAAATAATATAAACCAAGAGTTGATCCACAAAGGAGATTAAACCTAATGATGAAAGAAGTAGTCAAGAAGGAAATTTTTAAATGGTTGGACACTAGAATTATATATCCTATTTCAGACAGTGCTTGGGTAAGTCCAATTCATTGTGTTCCTGAGAAAGGAGGGGTGACTACTGTAGCACAAGAGAACAATGAATTAATACCTATCAGACAAGTTACTGGGTGGCGTATTTACGTTGATTATAGAAAATTAAACACTGCCACTAGGAAAGATCACTTCTCTTTACCATTTTTAGACCAAATAGTGGATAGACTTACTGGGCACAAATATTTTTATTTTTTAGATGGATATACCGGCTACCATAAAATTCCTATTGATCTCAAGGATCAAGAAAGTACAACATTTACTACTCCTTTTGAAACTTTTGCTTTTCGAAGAATCTCTTTCAGATTATGTAATGCACCTGCAACATTTCAGAGATGTATGATGTCTATATTTAGTAAGTATATTGATGATGGAATAGAAGTGTTTATGGATGATTTTTCAATATTTGGAACATCATTTGACGCATGCTTAAATTATCTTAAAAAGTTTTAGAGTTATAAAAAAGAACTAATTTAGTTTTAAATTGGGAGAAATGTCAATTTATGGTTGCAGGAGGAATTGTGTTAGGGTATAAAATTTCAGAAAATGGTATGAAGTAGAACCTGCAAAATTAAAGTTATATCTAAATTAACACCTCTTACTAATGTAAGAGGTGTTAGAAGTTTTCTTGGACATGTTGGTTTTCACAGGCGTTATATTAAAGACTTTTCAAAAATTATCAAACCTCTATGCCAACTTTTAGAAAAGTACAAGAAATTTGAGTTTACTGAAGACTGTTTAATTGCCTTTAAGTTATTAAAAGAAAAGCTAATCACAACCCCTATAATAGTTTCACCTACTAGGAGAAACCATTTGAACTGATGTGTGATGCTAGTGATTATGCTATTGGAGTTGTTCTTGGACAAAGGTATGATAAGATTTTTAAAGTTATATACTATGCTAGTAAAACTCTTAACGATGCTCAAATTAACTACACTGTTATTAAAAAAGAGTTACTGGCTATTATGTATGCTTTTGACAAATTTAGATATTATTTAATTGGGACTAAATGTGTTGTGCACACTAATCACTCTACTATTAAATATCTGATGCAAAAGAAGGATGTCAAACCAAGGTTAATTAGATGAATACTTTTGATGCAAGAATTTGAATTTATGGTTACCGATAGAAAGGGAACTGATAATCAAATTGCTGATCATTTGTTGAGATTAGAATATCATGATTTATCTGACACCGATAACAAAATTACGGACAGTTTCCCTGATGAACAACTCTATAATATTAATGAGTGGAAAATACCATGGTATGCTGATATTACTAATTATATTGTAAGTGATATTTTGCCACCTATGCTGACATTACAACAACAAAGAAAATTCATTCATGATGTGAAAGCATATTTGGAATGAGCCTTATTTATATTAATAATGTAAGGATCTTATTATGAGAAGATGTGTAACTTATGAAGAAACTGAACAAATTATTCAAAAATGTCATGATTCTGAATTTGAAGGACATTTTGGAACTGATAAAACTACTTATAAAATTTTACAAGCTGGATTTTATTGGCCTACTCTCTTTAGAGATGTTTACAGATACATAAAAACTTGAGATTGATGTCAACGAGTAAGCAATATATTTAGGAGAAATGAAATGCCTCTGAATTTCATGTTAGAAGTTGAGATCTTTGATGTTTGAGGATTGGATTTCATGGGACCATTTATTCCTTCATCTGGGAACTTATACATATTAGTTGTGGTAGACTACGTTTCAAAGTGGATTGAAGCACAAGCTTTACCTCGTTGTGACACTAAAAGTGTTTCAAGATTTTTAATGAAAAAGATTTTCACTAGATACAGAATGCCAAGAGTGATTATCACTGACGGAGGATCCTATTTCAGGAATAAATACATTCAAAGATTGGCAAAAAAGTTTAATGTTATTCATAGAATCACTACTTCCTATCACCCTCAGACCAGTGGGTTAGCTAAAGTTTCTAATAGAGAGATTAAACAAATACTTGAGAAGACTGTAAACCCTAGTATAGTAGATTGGTCTACTAGACTGGATATTGCATTATGGGCTTACAGGACTGCTTATAAAACTCCTATTGAAATGACTCCTTATATGCTGATTTTTGGAAAGACTTGTCACTTACCAGTAGAATTAGAGCATAAAACATATTTGGTGATTAAAGAATTCAATTATAATTTGAAAGGTACCAGTGAGAAGAGATTGTTACAAATGAATGAATTGGAAGAATTTAGAAATGAATCTTATGATAACGATAGAATTTATAAGGAGAAACTAAAGTTATGGCATGATCAGAAGATTAACCAGAAGAACTTTGAACCAGGACAAGAAGTTTTGCTTTACAATACAAGGCTGAAGTTATTCCCTGAGAAATTGAAGTCTCTTTGGTTAGGACCCTTTATTGTGACACAAGTTTATACTAATGGAGCTGTTGAAATTGAAGATCAAAAGACTGAGAATAGATTTAAAGTAAATGAACACAGATTAAAGCCATATTTTGAGGGTA
>NEWO01001016.1:67428-81586 GCA_003013225.1 Phalaenopsis aphrodite
TTGTGTAGGTTTTTTGTTCATACCTTTGGCAAGTATAATCCATATTCTACCATTTTGGTATAGATAGAGTTATAAGTGCTTCAAAATTTATTTATTTTCCTTTGACATTGGATTTACTGGATTGCTTCGATGTGCATTACACAGGTTGCAGACTAAGTGATCCCTAGTTGGGTTAGGTCGACGAACTTCACAGTTTAGTAGATTTAGGGTCTTAATAGTCTCGGAGGAGGGTATATGATGCCCCTGCAAGGCTATCTCTACCTTTCAAGGTTTTTCTCTGACCTACCTGTTGATCTGCCTCTATGAGCACAATCATTTCCCTTATCGAGTCTTTTATAGGTGAGTAACATAGGCCCTCTCAGCTCAATTATGAAAACCCACCAGGATACAATGATTCACACTTTGTTTGGTGGCTTAGTTCTGATTTGACAGTTAGATGAATTTCTCTATTGGGACGCTAAAAATCTCCTTCATTACCTATCTTTCAAGACTTATGCTAACATAAATCCCTTTATCATGAGTTTTTCTAAGTATTTTTCATGATGTAATTGACCATGAGGATATGCCATTCTAGGAGGTCTCTTTGAACACAGATAAAAAAAGTCTGAGTTTATATTCTAGTTTTGTTATGAAAGTCTCTACTATAGGGACTCCTGATATATTTTTATAGGTTGAGTAAGCTCTAATTTACTTTGAACTACTACCGTTTAATTTTTGTTGCAAGGATTTCTCTATACAAATATCTTCACAGCTATTTTTTTTTCTTCTTAATTTTTTTCCTCCTTTGCTCTTTTCTTTCTTCCTTTTTTCTCTAAGCTAAAATGAACTAGAAAGGGGGGTACGAAAAGGCATGGATGTCAAGAAAGCCATTTCGGTGAAAACAAAAATGGGAATGAACAGTGGCATCCTATTGGTCTATATCATCAAGAAGCACATTTTCTTACCTTGTCGACAATAATCTAGAAGATGCATAATTATTGCATGACTTATATCACTTCAAAATGTAGATCTAAGCTTACAACATTCTTGGTGTCATTCCTCAAAATTAATATACCTCCTTCTAGTCATCTTATTTGTTCATTAAATTGAATCATAGGCTCATAGATTTTAATGAATTTAATAGAAATTAGAAGGGCACCCTAAGCTAATGGTGTAAGTCTTAACAAAAACCTTGTTAAACCCTTCCTATGCAAGTTGGCTTTTTATGAAGGATCCCTTAACAATAGGCCTAACGTTGCCCACAGTTCAAGTAATTCTCCATTTTTTTACATAAAAAAATTATTCTCTTATAGAGGTGATTTTATTAATTGCATTTCCAGGGTTTGATGTCAAGCAAGCTCTCTCACCATTGGTCAATTTTTTTCTCATAGACTATTAGCACAAATACATCTAGGTCACCCTTGACAATCAAGTTACCATTATCTCCTCTCATTTGATTATGAAGCTTTACCTTTTCATGAAGATTATATGCAAATAACAAATATGAACCTTTCCTTATCTCCCTTGTCTAGAAGTTCTCAAATATTTTTCTTTTTTATATTTTCTTTCTTTTGTAAAACCCTTAAATCGTCATTAAACATTCTTGGTGAGGAGTTATCCACAAGTATCGAACTAACTTGGGATAAAATTAATCATGAGAGTTGTGCCTATTTGATACAAAACTATAGAATCAAAATAACTTATACCTCGTGCCTTACAATAGGGTGGTCAAGGAGGGGCACAAGGGAATTTAGTTTTGTCATGCCTACCTCTTTAATGTTGGCATGCTCTCTAATAATCATGAACTATATGTGTATAGATGGATTTCCTAAAGTACCATACTTGTCTCTAAATATTTTGAATGTAAAATGTTATTCAGCGATCACTATCGAGTGATGTCGCTATCATAAGATAGAATCAGGTGATTTTGGGTGTTGGTATATGAGGGTGATGGTCGGGCAACCGTGAATTTCGGTGTCAATTATCTCATAGAACTGTAAGATTTTTCAAATATATAATGTATTCCTCATTTTAAATCCCTTTTATTTTAAAATAAAATTTATTAAACTTTTTTTAGTGAAATTTTTGTTACTCCAACCAACATTCTTAAATGCTTCTTCGAACACCTTATTTTAATTCTCTTGCCATATAAGATCATTTAAATATTTAAAAACTTTATTGAAATTAGAATTGAGAAATTTGAGTTTGTTAGGTTTCCCTGGCTGGGATGCTCACCCTCACTATAAGCACACTAGCCAAAAACTAATTGATTACTCAGATAATATTGTGAAGTTTTTAACTTATTCAATTGCCTGGATAACAATATTTAAACTCCCATCAAGATTTTATTTATATCGCTGGATTAAAATTTTAGAATTGTGATCCAAAAAATTGACATTGAAAGTTTTTGACTATTGTACTTGCATTAAAAATCTATTGAATAAATTATGCTTTAGTTCTGCATTAATTCTATATTATAAGCAATACAGCTCTTAGGCGCATGAAAAACAATACGTGTTAGATCAGTTGGTCGGACATTTGTTTGTCAGTTGTAAGTCTTCTCTGGTCTAGGGTTCAATTCCCCCCTAGTGTACGGTGTAGTACTCGATTTCTTAGGTGCATGAGAGATAGTTGGAGCTCCTATAATAGTCTCTAGTTATTATTTTAATACACACACATATATATAGTTAAAGCTTATATTAAATTACTTTACATATTCCGGCATGCTTGTTTTATGGCGCTAAAAAATATCTCACATTTCTTCTCCCACAGGCAACAAACAGTAAGGCGGTTGTTTTCTGCAGTTATCATCCAAGCCTATAAATAAACCCCAAGCTGAAACAACCACATATCGCAACAATTTCTATCGCAAGGGTCGCTTGTTAGATTTTTTTTAATTCTCGGTCTGGTCGGTGCTTGATTTTCGTCGACTTTCCCATTCATGGACCCGAGCAAGACTATGCTGCCGAATCCGGTTCAACTTCCCTCCTTTCCTTCCTCTTGCTCTTCACCACTGTCTCGCTCTCCTCCTACTTCCCCTGCTTCTGCCTCCTTTGATGCTTCCTCATTTTGCTCTTCCTCTGGATTGATCGAGACCCAATATCCCACCATTTCTCAATTTATTGATTGTGCCGCTCCCTCCTCCTCTTCTTCTCAATCGACGCCATTTCAAGTCACCGCTTCTTCGTCATCCCCCACACTGGAACCAAAGTTAGAATGCTTGCAGGGTGTCTCTAACAAGTCACTAAATATTCTTTCTCCTTCCGCCGAATCATTTTCGTGCGCTGGAGTAGTAGTGGACATTCCAAGGCCTCTGGAATTGCTGTTGAGATCTCCGATTCCTCCGTTCCTTTCGAAGACGTACGAGATCGTTAATAACCCATCGCTGGATCGCATCGTCTCCTGGAGCCCGGCTGGTCAAAGCTTCGTGGTGTGGGATCCGATTGAGTTTTCGCGGATAGTTCTACCTCGGCATTTCAAGCACAGCAATTTTTCGAGCTTTCTTCGTCAGCTAAATACTTATGTGGGTATCATAAATAGTTTCCCCAATCTGGTTCTTCAACATTTATTTGCAGCTATTCATTTTCTTGTTTAGTAGCTCACTGTTTTGGTTTATTCATTTGTTAATGTTTTTTTTCCCCCTCCTTTTCTGAATCTAAACATTGCCAATACTTTGAAGACGCAGCTGAGGACGTCTTTACATTTTGTAATGTATATTATTATTTTCCTTCCCTAAATCACTCTCTTATTATCCGTTTTTTGTATGATGAAATTGTATTTCCTAGCTCCTTGTATTGTTGTAAACGGTCTGTATGTGTAATTTTTTTTGTACTTTGATTGAGAATAGTTGTCTGTAACACAAGTGAATGAGCTATGTAACGAGAGTGAGAATGGTTGTTTTGAACACAAATAAATGAGCTATGTAACAAGTGTGTATTGATGTAATTTCTCAAATCAACGTGGACGGCGTGATTCCATTAACTTCTACAGTGGCAGTGTCTTCGTCTGTGACGCTGTTGACTGCATGAGTAGCTCGATGATGGCATGATGCACGAAATTGATGCCGTTGATTACTCTGTGGATAATGGATACGATCTTACCGGTAAGTGGTAAAACTTATGACGATGCAACCACTTATTTGCCCGTACCAGGTTCTCTTCTCTTCGCAGTTTTCTGTCCATACCCTTTTCCCTGATGCTTTTTCTTACTGTACATCTTACTGGTCTGTTACAGTACTGTGTTTAATTTATCTATTCAGCGGGAGCTAATGTATAATTCATTTATCATGCTTATAAAACTTGTCCTGATAGATATATTAGATAAGTCGTTTTTGTTTGAGGTGTTTCAGTCAATTACTTTGGGACCTGATAATGGGTTTAAACATGCTATGAGATAGGATAATATCACTCTTTTTTGAAACGTAGAAATATTATTCCTAAAACTGTTCTACTTCAAAAGTTTTCTTTCATTTTGTTCTGCTTACATAGAAAGTGGTAAAATCTGTTGTTGAGAACAAACAAAGTAAAATAAACTATTATTTCTACAGGTGATGAAATCCTTTTGTTCTTTTTACTGAGGCATGAAATTCATAATAGATCATTGATATTAATCTTCATGCAGAAAAAGTGATAGGTAAAACTTTATTTGGAAGCGTTTCGAGTACTTTTTTAGTATCAAGATAATTTACATATATAGTTGAGTCCTGATTAGTTGCATTCGAGTGATAGGCAAAACTTTATTTGGAAGCGTTTAGAGTAGTTTTTTAGTGTTTAGATAATTTATTTGTACAGTGGAATCCAGTGGATAATTTATTTATCGTGCTGGAAAAGCCTAATGTGGGGAGATTTGTTGCATTTTATGTCTTTTATATATTGTTTTCCAGACTTTTTTTTAATGAACTGTTAAAGGAGACTGAAAATGTGGCCTAACTTTCTGCAGGGAAATTCGGCCATTCACAACTTTTTCTTTAGTATATATGAAACGCAATAGCTATTATTAGAATTGATTTTTTTTATTGAGGATATATCTTTTACTTTTTTTCCGTTTATTGTTATCTTCTCTTGCAACGTATAGTTAAGCTTCTTCTATCATGACCAATCATAAAATAAAAAATTAGCATTTGACGTTTTCTACCGCCATATCAGAGATGCAATCCCATGCGGCCATGCTCTATCTTAATTCTCTCTCCCTATTTCTTAAAACTCCTCCCAAGACACCTAAGCTGAGAGACCTAACTCCTTCACCCGGACAATATCTCTTCCTTCTCCAAAACTGCTACAACCACCTTCTTCCTGAGACAAACTAATTCATCTGAAAAATTAGCTCACAGCATTATACCGCATCATTAATTTTTCCATCTGTCCTAAGTTCTCATAGCAGCATTTCTCTTGGCTGCTAGCTTCATGTATGTTGTCGCCCATTGTTGTGTCCCTGACAAATCTCATTGATCTCCTAACTCCAACTTTACCACTCTTTAAACATTGTATTTATGCACACCCATCCGTACTGCAGCTCACATAGCTCGTCCAGCCCTCTATTTGCTCATTTTTTGGCAGTTTCTTTATTGGATGGCCATAGGTCATCTCTTCCGTCAAGTCACTGCCAATCATCTTGAACAGCAATTAGTTTTCCTCTCTTTCTAGCCAAAATCATCGCTTTTTTCATTCTGTTGATTCTTTCATGTTCATCTCTTTTTGTTACTGTTATTGGATTGCTATTATTAGATTTTTCGCTCCCATAGTTGTATGCTTCATGCATTTCTAATGTAAGTTACTTTTCAAACTTTAATAATCACACCCAATAATCGCCTCCATTATCATTATCTCTCTCCTTGTTTGCCGCTCCTTGGTTGCCACTTTATTTTCAAACTCTAGTTGAAATACGTTATGTATCTGTGTGCGTGTGTGCGCAAAAAATGCAGCATTTGATGTTTTTTTCTCACCCCACCCAATAGGCATGAATTGTTATAAAGCTTAGTTGAGTACGAAGCAAAATGAAACTTTTTTTTTTTTTTTTTATAGCTTGAGCCAAAGATAGCCAATGAAAGGAGTATGATAATAATTTTCATCTGGAAGTGATTAGTAAATATGGTTTGTTTTCTTCAAATTTTAACCAAGTTTATTTTAAAAAATGATTATTTATGCATATTAAAATGACAAAATTACATGTTAGAAGAAACTGAAAGAACAAAATATGTGAAATTATGATGCTGTAAATAGGCTTTCAGGATCTAAGAATGCACTTTCTTGAAGAGTCAGGCTGAACTGTGTTGCTCCAATGAAAAAAAACATTGAGTGGGAAAAATTATTTTAGTTTGTTATAATATGCAACATCAAGTGATCATATTAATGTTGCTTGAAAGCCTGCCGATAGGGAGTATGTGTATGGTTTGGTTTGTTTTCATATATCTAATGGATCCTGGACAAAATATTGATAAGAGGTGGAATAAAAAATAGAATGTTAAAAACTTGATTGCTCAAATGTATTCAGTTGTGTAATGAATCTCATTATTTAACATCTTATTAATAAGACTTACATTTTTTTATTTTATTCTTTTGGTTATAACTAAGCTTTTTTAAGGCTTTCTTTACTTGTACACATATTGCTTCTTAACCATAACTAGGTACTTTAGCTATGCCTTAATGCTAATTTTGTGATTTTGCCTCTATTCCATACCCTTGCCAGCTTTTAGCTTGGTTAAGATTAATGAAACCTTCTACTGCCCTGCACAGAAGTAAACACACACACACGCATTAAGCATGATACAACTTAAACTACGTGTTGCAATTAAACACCTCACCTATTTCAATTCCTTATGATATTAGGATTAATAGATATCTAAATGACTCTGCTTGAGCATTGAAATACTCCTTTTTAGGGATCAGGGTATCAAAGAAGAAAAGAACTAGCTCTCATTGCTTTGAGATTCTTCTCCTCCACCTTCCTGAAGCATGAATTTTTTGGAGTTGGCTTGCAAATGAACTAAAGTCACTATTTATCATGATAATATCCAGTTACCTTTTTAAAAAAAATTGTAAGTTACCATTGATCATGCGAATATTAGCCAAAAAAAAAATAAAACTTTTATTTTTTGTGTGCAAGCTGACCTGCTTATCTCTACATGAAATTATGACCTCTTTTAAGTTGGCACTTCTCATACCTTTTCATAGCAATGATTACTTTGCTTCTCTTGTTTTGTAACAGAACCCTACTGTTCATTTGGAGATATATGAATCTCTAATCAGTTTGAAAACACAGTTTTTATGATATAGTGCAGCTGCGAACCAGTCAAAAGGTTGTCAAATGAGTTCATGATAGAATGCAATGCTTTGTAAAATCATTGGTCTACGCTAGGCAGAGTTGATGACAATAGTTTATGTAATTGTCATTGCAGATAAATATAGATTTTAGATTTTATTTTATCTGAAATGCGTACATTTTGTTAGAAATGGTCTTTATAAAGGTCACCATACTTCCAGTTTTTACTGAAATTTTCATTGTTTTTATGACTATAACTGGTATTAATCCATCTCGGTCCTCGCTTCACCGTGCTAAGTCATGCCATTTTTACGATCTATTTAATTTGAACGGCTAAATGTACATGTTATAAACACTGCGTGATATTGATCCTTTCCTCATTTCTTGACAACGCTCGATTTTTTCATTACTGCCAGCTGTGCCGAGTCAGTATACAAACAGAACAATGTGTTCACATTTTGCGTTATTTCATTGTTCTGTATTTACATTTTGCATTATTTTATTGGGACATTTACATGCATAGCATACAATACTTATGTATTTACATATCTCACACCTAAATTTTCATATTTACAAACATTGCCATTCATTTGTGCGCATGTATTCAAATTGCAGTTTATTTCAAGATCTTTAGTTTTTAGTGGATTTTAATTGTTTTGCAGTGGTGCCTTTCTGCCTACTTTTCTACCTGTAGAACTCTCTCATGTTTTTTCCAATACCGGTTGCTAACTTAACAAATACATTTTAGGGTTTCCGCAAGATTGATGGTGATCGATTGGAGTTTGCCAATGAAGAATTCTTACGTGGTAAAAGAACACTGCTGAGAAATATAAATAGACGGAGGTCACCTCGCGTCCAGCCTAAAGTTCCATTTTTAGGTTCTTCAATGGGGATGGAGCTTTTGGGAGTTGAAGATGAACTTCAGAAACTGAGAAGCGAGAAGTATATGCTGATGCAAGAGGTTTTGAAAATGAAACAGGAACACCTTGTGACCATTAAGGAGATGGATAATCTGAATCGTAGGTTGCAATCAGCAGAATTGAGACAAAAACAAATGATAGCTTTCTGGGTCAAGGTGCTCCGAAATCCTGTTTTTTTTATGCAGCTTAAACAGTCCAAAAAACTGAGAGAAATTGCTTCTGTGATGTCGACAAAAGTATCCCTCGAGTACGAGCAGCCTACTGAAGATTGTATGAATAAGTTGAGAACACGGCAAATTGTCAAATATAGGCAAAGCTTTTGCGAGCCGGATTCTATTTTTGCTCTTCAAGGATTGGAATCTAGTTCAGAAACACAACAAACTGATCATCTTTTGCAAGCCATGTGTGTCGAACGTGGTCCTGTTCTTATGATAAAGGATGGAAGCTCCAATAAGCCACTTGAAATGACAGAACCATCTTTTAACCAAAATGCTTCTATCAAGGGGAAAAATATAATGATTTCAGGGGACGATGCTAGTCTTGGTTCAGCTGACTTCTATGTATCTTCACCAGAAGAAATGGCCAAGGCATCTATTTTTTCTTTAGGCGAGTGTTCTGCTCAACCGGTGCTGCAGATTGACAAAATTAATAGTAAAAGCGTAGGAGAAATTCAAGGTGATATGGAATGCCATACCGAATACCTTCCATCAGCTGTCAATGTTGTAGGAGAAATTGGTTGCAAGGAAGAATTTTGGGATGTAGATTTTGAAGCTGGTCGTAGTTTTAATTCTGAGCATGATGTGGGGGACAATATTTTCTGCATCAATCCTGTAGTTCCAGGTGATGAAATTGGACTTTCTGAGATGTGGAATATTGGTTCACACTTTAATGATGGTTTTGATATTGACAAATGGATTGGTAGTGAATTTCCTCTCCTGCCGGATATGGATGAAGATGTTCCGAGAGACGATCATACAAAAAACTCAGGATCCTAGGTGTTCATATTTCTCATAGATCATCTGCTTTGGGGGCTATATCTACGTTCATCTAATGATCATTACATGGATAGTTTAGCGTTTATTAGCTATTCTAAGTTCTACCCAATTTATATGCTATTTTTTAATTATTAGAGTCATTTTTCATTTTGCATGAAAAAATATTGTGATTTAAGCTCCGTTTGGGGAATTTTTATTCGGTACGTGCACTGCATGAACCCCTACATGCGGTACCGAATAAACATTTGCCACGTGGAATTTGATTCCACGTGGCTTTTCACCTTAAAAATATGTGTTTTTTACGCCCGACGGCCCGAATCCCGCCCAAAAAAAAAATTTTTTTTTTTCCTTTTCGATTCCCGCCAATTGAAAAGGTGGCATTTTATCTGTTTTAGGGTATAGGGATTCGGTATATTCTCATTTTTTCCCTCTTGTTCACTGGAGCTGGTTTTTGGAAATAATTTCTTACAAAAAAATGTTGGTGGAATCTCAAAATACTCCTGAGAAACATAACAATGAGATAAAATCTCAGAATATTTTCGAGAATAATGAGATTGAGCAGAGTTTAGATGCGGCAGAAGGACATCGGCAGGTACGTTAAGGTCTTGTTTGAATGCAGTTCTAGGTTTTAAGGAGTAATTTTATTGCTAATGAAGTTTGCTCTATTTTTAGATGAGTTTTAACGCTAAGTTTCGGTTGGGTGGGATGTGGTGTTATTTAGAAAATATAATGGTGATACACTGATTGTTCTTGCATTTGCTCTCCATTTCTTATTGTTCATTAGAATATTAGTTGGGGTTTGATGTTATTTTGGTAGTATCACAGTGTTATTTTGGTTGTATTATAATGTAAAGTGAATGTCTTGAGGATTTATTGTTATTTTGGTAGTATCAGTGTTATTTTAGTGGTATCATAATGTAAAGTGAATGTCTTGAGGATTTGGTGTTATTTTGGTAGTATCACAATGTAACGTTTCTTTCATGTGGATTTGGTGTTACTTAGGTATTATCACGGTGATACACTGGTTGTTTTTGCATTTGTTTTCTATTTCTGGTTGTTCGGTATAATATTAGTTGTGGTTTGATGTTATTTTGGTAGTATCACATTGTTATTTTGGTTGTATCATAATGTAACGTTACTGTCGTGGGGATTTTGTGTTATTTTTGTAGTATCACAGTGTTTTTCATGTGACAGTATCACAATGTAACGTTACGGACGCGTGATTTGGTGTTATTTTGGTAGTATCGCAGTGTTATTAAGGTAATATTGGGTCTGCTGAATTGATTTTACTTTAGGAGGCCAGTAACATAGCTTAAGGGCATTTAATAGTATTATTATGGTATTATTATCTTGTTATTTATGTATTGTAACATTGTATTTATGATGTTTAAATATGCAGTCACCTGAGATAGAGAAATTGCTTAATGCAGTGGTCCACAACGAGAATGAAGCATATGAACAGTATTGTTTATATGCACACCATATTGAATTTACTGTGCCAAAAGGAACATAGTGGTTTCTGGCCGAATTCAAAGAAGCTGAAGACAAAGGACTTTGTTTGTGGTAAGGTTGGTTTCAAGAAAGAGTTGAAGGACTCTCACTGTGAGGTTCAAAAGAGCGGACACAAGGACTGGTTGTCCAGCAATGATCTGATACTTCGTTGATTTAGATGGCAACTGGTCGGTAAAGAAATTCATAGAAAGTCACAACCATCCGTTAGCGGAGGACGGTGACAAGCATCTACTGCGTTCCAGCAGAAAAATATGTGATATCAGTGCTGATATCCTCAGAACAATGACAAAATTAGGGATTAGAACCAGTGATGCATTTAGATTCCTCGCAAATGAGGTTGGAGGAGTGGAGAATCTTGATTACACAAAGAGGGATGCATATAATTTCATACAAAGAGAGAGAAGAGTTCAAATTGAATTAGCGGATGCTAATTCTCTCATACAATTGTTCACTACCCGACAAACGGATGATCCAATGTTTGCGTGGGACTTCCAAATTGATGAGGCAGGATGTTTGGTGAATTTTTTATGGTGCGACGGGATGTCCAGAATTGATTACGACTGTTTTGGGGATGTAATAATATTTGATACAAGTTATAGACTGAATAAATACAATTTATGTTGTGCTCCGATTGTCGGTGTGAATCACCACTGGCAGAATGTTCTATTTGGTGTTGGTTTTTTGTCAGATGAAACAATTGAATCATTCAAGTGGTTATTCAAAGCTTTTATCTGTATAATGGATAACAAGCCTCCGATAACAATATTCACTGACCAGGACCAAGCAATGTCTAAAGCCATTGAAGAGTGTCTTCCGCAAACCAGACATAGATTATGTCAATGGCACATTTACAAGTAATTATCTTCAAAAGTCTATTGTGGCGTGGCTAGCAAGAGAGTCAATGATATTTTTTATAAATGCTTGAGCAAATGTGACTCTGAAGAGGAGTTTGAAGAAACTTAGGGTGAAATGATCGAAAAAGGAAACCTACACGAGAATGTTTGGTTGGATGAATTGTATAATATCAGGCATAAGTGGTCAACCGCTTTCAACAAAGAAATTTTTGGAATTGAGATCCTATCAACGCAAAGAAGTGAGTCCACGAATAAGATTTGTCATGATGTCTCCAAGGCAACAAGCACCCTGACCGAATGTTTTTTGGGTCTTGAAAATGTTCTCAAGGATTGGAGATGAGATGAAAAAGAAGAAGAATTTAAATGCCAGCAGTCTGCAATTTCTCCCACCGTTAAAAACAGTTCAGTGTTGAGACAGGTTTCTACACTTTACACTAGGAAGTTATACTCAATCTTTGAAGCACAGTTTCTACATGGTTTGTGTGGGCTAGATGTGGAGTGTTGCAGTACTACGGATTCAGAATTTCATATCCGAACTCTCGATAATAAGGACAGAGTCAGGCCCTGGATTGTTAAAGTGGACAGTGGTAATTCTGATATTACTTGTAGTTGTAAAAATTTTGAAATGATGGGTTTATTATGTGCTCACGTTCTAAGGGTTCTGCAACACAAAAATATTACAAAAATCTCTGATAAATATATTTTACTTCGGTGCTATTAATGCGAAAAGGGACATATATAACAGTTATGGTTATGCAAATCGCAAAGTTTCAGAAATGTTGCCAAATTCTGCAAGTGGACTCATCTATCTCAACCACATTCATAAATTTGCGTACCAGATCGACACCATATCACGAGGCCATGAACTTGCAGAGAAGCTAGTGTTGGAGGGATTTAACAAAATTAAAATTAATGTTGAAGCCGCTATGAGTGGACGAGACCATCCTGAAAAGTCAAAATCGAAGAAGAAGAAGACACCGAGTAAAAAGCAAAATGTGAATGATCCGACGAAGATGCGGCCAAAAGGAATATCCATTGCAAGGCTAAAAGGTTACTGGGAAAAAAACAAGAGATGCAAAAATAAATATTACCTAAAGTATCAAGTTCTGTATTTTTTTTATATAAAAGATGACTCACTAACAGGTAGTATTGTATACAGGAAATGAGAAAGATAATGTTTCAAGTCATGATAGCATTCTAGAATGCGATTCATATTTATTTTCAATGACGGATCACTTTACTCGGGTTGTGAAATCGATCCTTCTGAAATTTTGTCTGCTTGATTTAGACTTCTTTCATGATATTTACTCATTACTATTATCCATTTACAGGAATTTTCTCAAACACAACAAGTGGGGGCATATACAAGCTTACTGATGGGCATACATGATAATATATAGAGTACTTATTGTTAAAATTGTTGTATTATTGTTGTTTACGTTGAAACAGATATTTGTTGTACTGTGTTTTTATTTACGAGTTATTATGATGGCATATTCCTATAATACCAGTGCTCGTTCTACGATTTACATGAATAAAACCTGAACAGGTTTATTGATCCGTCTGGTTTATTGGAATCTTTGGCGGCATATTCCATTAAAACCAGCAGTCGTGAGACACGACAGAATAATAAAACCCGAACAACACCGTAAAAATACCAAAATACAACGGCCGCGATTTCCTTAAGATAGGTTTATTTCTGCTGATCCGTCTGGTTTCATTGGAATCTTTGGCGACATATTCCAATAAAACCAGCAGTCGTGAGACACGACAGAATAATAAAACCCGAACACCTTAAAATTACCAAAATGCAACCGTCGTGGTTTCCTTAAGACAGGTTTATTTTTGCCGATTCGTCTGGTTTCATTGGAATCTTTGGCGGCATATTCCAATAAAACCAGCGCAGTCGTAAGACACGGCAGAAGTATAAAACCCGAACAACACCGTAAAAATGTCAAAATACAACTGTCGCGGTTTCCTTAAGATAGGTTTATTTCTGCTGATCCGTCTAGTTTCATTAGAATCTTCGGCGGCATATTCTAATAAAACCAGCGCAGTCGTGAGACATGGCAGAAGTATAAAACCCGAACAACACCGTAAAAATGCCAAAATACAACTGCCGCAGTTTCCTTAAGATAGGTTTATTTCTGTCGATCCGTCTGGTTTCTTTGTAAGCATATTCCAATAAAACCAGCAGTCGTGAGACACGGCAAGATAATAAAACACGAACAACACCGTAAAACTACCAAAATACTAAGACAGGTTTATTTCTGTCGAACCGTCTAGTTTCATTGGAATTTTTGTCGGCATATTCCAATAAAACCAGTACAGTCGTGAGACACGGCAGAAGAATAAAACTCAAACAACACCGTAAAAATGCCAAAATACAACCGCCGTTGTTTCTTTACGATAGATTTATTTCTGTCGATCTGCCTGGTTTCATTGAAATCTTTGGCGGCATATTCCAATAAAACCAGTGCAGTCGTGAGAAACGGCAGAATAATAAAACCCGAACAACACCGTAAAAATGCCAAAATACAACCGCCGCGGTTTCCTGAAGATATGATTAATTCTGCCGATCTGTCTGGTTTCATTGGAATATTTGGCAGCATATTCCAATAAAATCAGCAGTCGTGTGACA
>NEWO01001016.1:93448-105181 GCA_003013225.1 Phalaenopsis aphrodite
ATATTGTTCTAATATCTTCCAAGTGTGTTAGAGATAATTTTACATAATTAAATATCCATAAAAAAGTGATGGAAACCGCCTTTGTTTAATTGGCCAGACTATTTTTCTACAAAACATAATCTTATTGCACAACCTATTTGATGAGAGAAAACTTGTTAATTTGTAAAATTTTCTTAATATACAAATCTTAAAAAAAATTTCTTGTGTTTTAGTTTACTTCTCCAAAAATAAAATTACTTCTCAAAGCCAAAATATCAATTATTGTGTTGTTGATTAGAGAGAATATCTCCTAATCGACGTTGTGTCCCAAGTCATGAAATGCAGCAAAACATTTGTAGACATAATAAATTAAAATTTCCCAATGGCTTGAAGCCCAAGAGTTAGTATATTTTCTAACCCTTTTTACATAATTACACCTACAAAATTGCTTTCATGGGAAAGTAATAATGTGAACCATGCAAAAGTTCAAATTTTCTATTGTGAGATCAGATATGATAATGAGAATAATGTATATCATCTTAGTAGATAAAAAACATCATTCAATAATAGTTCTAATAACAAAATAAGTAGTTTCATGGTTTACTTTGTTAAGAAAACTTTTGATTAAGATAATTGATCTTATTTTATATGCATTTCAAATTTTAGTTTTCAAGGATTAATTGCTTTGAAATTCAAAATAAAAAAAACTTAATCTAAAATTTAAAGCCTACCTATATAAGAGTTGGATTGCTACTAAGCCTCTTAGAATTCGATAATTCCTTCCCTTCTTTAGTCTCCAAGAAGAATTACTCTGCTAATGAAACATTAATCCTATGACATAAGGTCAAAAACAACTCAAGATGTGGGGACTTATATAATAGCAAGAAGAAATGAATTAACCCGAACATTAAAATTAAGTTGAGCACTACAAATGTGGGTAAGAAGCTCAAATCTAATATTTTTTATATGCACATAACGATGGACCACATGGGCCCACCCACAGTTTAAGAATTGTGGGCCAGCTGCTACATTTGAGGGGGAGAAATTATTCTCTCTTAATTATCTATTATTGTGTTTTTTTTTTAATTTTGTCGTTGAATTTCCCTCCAATTATATGAGGGTTAGTCTGAGTTACATATATTAGTTATTTGCTTGTATTTTTAATGAGAAGATTTGAGAATTTTTCTTCAAAGAAAGTTCCTCTTAAACTCCATATGGTATCAGAGCCATAGCTCTTCCTTAGATAAATCTATTAGCAACTTCCCGATCAACAATCTCTTCTCTGGCATGAATCCAAGGAATTTCTCTCTGGTGGAATCCCATATTGAGTATTTCTCACCGGCATTTTCTCTCTCTAGTTGAACTTTATCTTGGTGTAAATACTATACTTGTGACACCCTATCATTTTTTTTCTCTCTCTAATGAAAATCTAAGACCTATGATTACACCTCATATGTCCAGCTCCTAAATTGTATCCTCTCGCAAACGACACTTCTTTTTGTCACTATTAAAAATTATGTGTCAATGACAAATCAATTTTCTCTTTAGTATAATTCATGTGTCCGTCTAAAGACGATTTCTCCCTTCTAAAATACCTTCCTGTGACACCTTATCCTGACCAAATATGACATGAAAAGTACTTCTTCCTCTTCAGCTGTTACTTATAAAACTAAACCTAGGATATTTGGTTTTGTGGCATCTAAAATATCTTAATGCTTCACCAAATACAAACTACATGGCAATAATTTCGTCTAATTGTCTTAATTTGTGTTCATGTATATCTATGGTAAAAGAAAAGATAAACATCTTACCAAGAAATATCCTGCACCAAAAGTTATTGATCCTAAACATAGGCTATTAAATATTGAAGATCATAAGGTCATGTCATGGCTTGTCAACTCTTGGCCATATAAATTAGGAAAAACACCCTCTAGTACACATCGATAAAAGATATTTTGAATGCTAAAAGGGAAATCTATTCATGGGTAGACAACTTCCCTACTTGTATAACAACAACAACAACAAGAAGCCTATATTCCACTAAGTGGGGTCAGCTACAAGAATCCTTTTTCTCCATTGTGTCTTATTGAGTTTCATATTTTCATTTAATTCTAATTGATTAAGATCATTTTTTAAATACTATGCCAATGTTTTTCTAGGTTTACCTCTACCTTTCTTAACATAAGTTGAATTTAAAACATCTACTCTCATAACCAGATCTTCAGATGGTTAATGTTTAATGTTACCATACCATCTAAGACAACTCTTTTTAATCTTGTCTGCAACTGGAGCTACAGAAACCCTTTCATTGATAAATTAATTCATATTTTGTCTATAAGTGTCAAGCCACTCATCCACCTAAGCATTCTCATCTTAGTAACATGTAACATTGCTTTATGCTTCTCTTCTAAAAGCAAACATTTGGTGTCATAAAAGCATTATAGGTCTCACCACCACCTTATAAAATTTTCCATTAAATGTAAGCAGTACTTTTCTATAGCACAATAGACCTGATGCATTCCTTCACTTCAACCAAACAACCTAAATTCTACTAATAAAATCCTCATCTATATCACCATAATTTTGAACAATAGACCTGAGATATCTAAAATGTTCACACCTTTTAATGATTTGATCATTCATAGTTACAACTCTATCACTTGAGCTACTACTACTAAATTTACATTCTATGTATTAAATTTTAGATCTACTTAAACAAAGGTATTTAGACTCCAATGTAGACCTCCAAAACTTAAGTTTTTCTTGAACTCTATCTTTAGTTTTATCCACAAGAAAGATATCATCAACAAAAATCACACACTAAGGTACATCCTCATGTATATGTCCAGCAAGGCCATCCATCACAAAAGCAAAATGATATGGTCTTAAAGCTAATCCTCAACGTAATATAGCTAAAATAAGAAAATACTAGTTTAATCATCCTTCTCCTTGAACACAATTAACAGCTCTAGTATAAATGTCTTTAATGACTTGAATGTAAGTTGTATCAGTACCTTTGTTTTCTAGAACTGTCCAAAAAAATTTTCTTTTATCCTTTTTGTAAGCTTTTTCTAATTCAATAAAAATCATATGTAGATCCTCCTTACTCTCTCTGTACTTCTCCATCAAACCTCTCAATAAATGCTCGTCATGAAACCAAACTAAAAATGAGAAGTCTTTGTATCACGTCTTAATCTATGTTCAAGTACCCATGAGTTGTTTAACACTGAAATTAAATTACATGACATGAGGTAGGGTGAGTTGAATGTTACTCAATACTCCAACACTCCTAGATTTTGGCTCCAGCAAGATATGTATCAAATACATGAAGGTGCTAACAAGAACTTACCCTTTACAAAACCAATATTGCAAAGAACGGAACCTTTAAGTTCCTTCTAGAACTCAACAAGAAATAATTGAAGTCAGAGGAAGACTCATGTGTGTGAAATCTCTTCCCTTAATTCATGAAACCTTTGTTGAAAAATGAAAGGAAGAGAACATAAATAAAACTGTGATGCTGGCAATCTCACCACATTAAATATGGACAACTCGATTTTATATATACTCACAAATCATCTAAATGCAACAAATCAAAGAGAAACAAATTGTGGCATGATCACTATAAGAAGCTTGTTCATCTAAAGGAGGAAGCCTGACAAAGTCAAAGGTGATATGAAAAATAAAGAAAACACAACATCAAAGGAATTCAAGACTCATAAACATAGTCCATTTAGCAACAACGTAATGCTCTCCAAAGGCTTCTATGATAATATGATGAGCCTTGTAGCACATCAAGGTAGTCTTTCATCTGCTCATGTTGCTCTCATTATGAGCCTTAAATAATGCACTATAAAGCATCTGATCACATGATAGGTGATATCACTACTTTCTAATACTTCCATTCTTGCAAAAACACCATGCTCCAGTTAGTACCGTAAATGGCATCCTCTTATCGGTGGAAGGAAGAGGAAGGGTGAAAACTCACAAAAGGATCTTATTATTAAATTTAGGCTTTATGTTTATAAACTTAGCTACAGTTTATTATCTATTTAGTAGACTTACTCATGACATGAATTTTCTTAACAAATACAACCCTAATATATATCAATTCAACCCTAAGTTATATCAATTTCAGATGATTGACTTAAGAAAGATGATTGACAGGGCTAAGATGTGTCATGGACTTTATCTACTCACTATGACTCCCACTTTAAAAGGATTATCTAGCCATTCACAATCATTTGAGTCAAGTCTTGTATCTGAGTTATTTTCTCATGAGAGTCATGTTATGTTATGACATTCTCATCTTGGGCATTCTAATTTTTATTATATTAAAAAAATTATATCAATGTTTTTTTATTAACAAAAAGCCTAGTTCTTATTATTGTGAAACTTACCTATTAGCTAAACATACTCGAGAAGAGTACTCAACTGTCTTCCATGTCCAGAAATTTCAAATGATTATGGTGCTCTCAAATGAAGCCTTCTATTTCCTTCTTTGCTTGAAGAACATTACATTCCTTCCTTCCAATTGATGATATCCTCAAACTCAAAGGATCACTACTCCCTTCTATTTACATGTTTTGCAAATGTGAACAGGAAACCATTTTCCACTTGTTTCTCTCATGTAAGTACACCAAGGAGGTTTAGGATGGCCTCACTCTTCTATATGTAAGGCCCCCTAAGAATATTTTGTAATCCTTCTCTCTTTCTCTAAAAAGTTAACTTTTGCTTCATAAATAAAAAAAAAAGTCAAATATCCAGACAATGTTCATCAAGTCATACAAATTAGTGTTTCTTAATTAATAGATACTTCATTTTAACTTGTATTAGATGACAGCTTAAATAATAAATAATATTATCCTTGCATTTCTCATTACTCTAAGCTAACAAGATGACTACTCAGGATAAGAGCAGCCAACAATAGAGGTGACATTAAGTATTGTATAATGTTATCAAATGCAAGTTGAAAGTTTTTGTCCCAACGAAACTTAGAATCTTCCTATGTCAGCCTTGTAAAAGGTTGAACCTGTCAAATAATTCTAATATAAAGGATTTAACAACAAAAACTAATCCTTATGTAAGAGCATTAGAATGTTTTCTTTTTAATATCACTTTTATGCACTCAGAAAAAATTTCTATCATATAGTATCTCATTATAAATTGTAGGAACTTCCCTGAGATAACTCCAATGGACTACTTTAAAGAGTTCATTTTTAGATAATAGAGATGTAACCAATTTAAAATAACTTAAATTTTAAAGATGATATTCACTTTCTTTGATTTTACTAAATCATTAATATGGCACTCCACTTGGTTATAAATAAGTTTGTTAAAGATCCAAATCATGACCTGATCATGAGTTTCACTAATAAGTTTGAGGCCAAAAAAAAATGATCTTATACTAGTAGATTTGAATCGAGGCTATGAATACAATGAATTCCTCATATTTTGGGCTCTTCTTAATTTGATTGTCTTAGATGAATCATCTATAAAGAAAAAAATTATATGTGAAATGGCTATATCCATCATTAATTCTGGTATAGGCACCATGAACTTAACATGCAGACATGCTTTATTCAAGTCCTAGAAATTGATGCACATGCAAGTTTAGTTTTTTTTTTCTTTTAAATTAATCAGATCAATTTGGCTAACTACGTTGGGTATTTTTTTCCTAAGTAAAGCTAGCAATGATTAGTTTCTTGACCTCAATTATTTCTTTTTATTTAATTTGAAACTGCATACATCGATGACTATATTCTCACTAATTTCGTTATTTTTCTTAATTAATAATAATAATATAATAATAAGCATAATGCACAGACCAACTTATCTCAAGTCACTCGTGTGGCTTAAGCGCTCTTCCTTGGCACTAAAGCAGCCTAACTCTCACAATGCTTGGGCTTGTAAGCATAAAGCACTCTAGGAAGAAGAGTAAGTAAAAATATTGGAAAAGGGACACTTCATTAAGAATAAGCGATTACAATAGTTGAATGCTTGGGAATCTTGGATAGTTCTTGGGTGGCTACAAATGAGGGGGGGAGAGATTTCTATGTATATTCCCCTCTATGTCTAAGTGAATCTTCTATATTATATTAGAATAGTCTAGTTTCTAGATAGTTCTGCATCATTCTCTTACGTACATAGCCCTAGATCTTTCTAGGTTTTTCTTGAGTTCTCCTTGGATATTTTCCTTCTAATATTCTTTAGAATGTGGTGGAGTCTTCTAAAGTTATTTGGATTGCTCTCCACCATCTAGTATTTTCTAGAATCTTACATATCATGGTTATCTTACTAATTTATTTGAAGATGATTGAGTGTGACACTCTCCCCCACTTAAGATCGCAGCACCCTCATTACTCCATTTTCTTGATATTAGTGGATCTTTTCTTTGAATCCATAATGTGTCTTCATGCTCCTAACTAACTTTAATATCAGGATATCCTCTCCACTTGATGAGATACTCCTTGTATTTTGACACTCATTGTCGTCTGATCACTTTGTCTGTCAGTACTTCTTCAGCTTCTTTTTTGAAGGAGGTGATTACGACTGAAGGAGCTCATTTGGAAATCCGTCTTAAAGGCTCTTCCATGACTTCATGGTAGGGCTTCTCCATGCTTACATGAAAAACCAGATGTATCTTTAATTTTGGTGGAAGGATAAGTTTGTAAGAGATCTTTCCCTCTTGCTTCATAACCTCAAAGGGCCCTTCTTATCTTAGAATCAACCCTATATGTACCTTTCAAATAAATTTTGAATTATTGGGGTAGAAGTTTTACAAGGACTAGATCACCTTATTTAAACTTGATATGCCTCCACTTTTTGTTTGCCCACTTCTTCATCCTCCTTGCGCCTTTGTGTAATATTGCTCGAGGTAGCTCCCTTTACTCATTCCAAGACTTAGCAAAATTGAAGGCTGCTGGACTTTTTCCTTCATAGTGGTTGTAATATCTCAAAAGGATTCTTCGGTCCAAAAACTCCAGTAAAGTGAAGATCTCAATCGACGATAATTTTTTGTAGTATTCCTCATAGTCTTACCTCGTTGTAGAGAGTCGTGCAACTTCTTTGGTAGTACAGTTGGTGGGAGCAGCAATGAATGTGTATACATGCTAAACCTATCCACCACGACCAAGATGCTTCCAAATCCATCTAGCTTTGACAAGCTGGAGATGAAGTCTATAAAGAGTCTCTCCCATGGTCTCTAGGGGATAGATAGTGGTTCCAACAACCCCCCTAGTTGTTGAAGGACAACTTTGTCTTTTTTGGCAAATAAGACAAGTGCGAACATATTATTCTACCTCATCCTTCATCTCTGACCAATAATACATAATTTTTAGACGTGTTAGGTTACGCTTCATACCTGGATGTCCTGCACATAAAGAGACATGACATTCCTTGATTAGCTCCTTTCTTAAGTTATTTCACCTTAGTACGTAGATGCATCAGCCTTTAGTATAGATTATATCTTCATCAATCCAAAACTTTTTGGTTTTTCCTTCCTTCATCAGAGCAATAATACTTTAGGCTTGTAGATCAGAGTTCAACCCTTCCTTTTTTCTGATTATGAGGAAGCTGGAGACTTGTAAAATGCTTGCAAGTTTTGTAATTCAGCTTAGTGCATTTGTTAATACATTGGTCTTCTTGGTTTATAATCCAAGATGTAATCAAATTCTGCTAAGAAATCATGTCATCTTGCTTGCTTGGGACTTAACTTCTTCTGGGTTTGAAAGTAGTTGCTAGCAATATTATCTATCATGACCCTGAATATAGAGTCGAGTAGGTAGTGTATTCATACTCTAAGACAATGCATGATAACCTTCATCTCCTTTTGCTATCCTCACTTAATAGTAGCTTGATCAAAGATCCAATCTTCAGAAGTACATTGCTCTCCCCAATTGATTAAAAAGGTCGGTAATGAGAGGAATTTGGTATTTATTCTTCACAGTAATTTTGATTAAAGCCCGGTAGTTTATGCACATGCGTAGAGAACCATCATTCTTTTTCTGAAATAGAACTGAGGCACCATATGGGGCTTTAGATGTTCGGTTCTTCAATTATTTTTGTAGCTTTGTGTCGGCACAATTTTAGGAGTCAAGCTGTCTGCTGCCATAATAGAAATTCTGACGCCTTCTTCGAAAGGGCATTTAATATATATATATATATATATGAAATCAACCTGATCTCATAACTTTCAAAGTTTAGATGAAAGAGCGCTACACCTTAAAGTATGCATCTATCTTGAAAGATAAACACATAACTTGATAGTGAGACTCAATCAAATAAATTAATAAATGTATGACATCCTTTTAAGTCTGTGAAAACCATTTTTTTATGTTGACTGACAAGTTCCCCTATTTAATAAGAAGAACTAAATAGAGTTTATATTAAGCTAGGTTCTTGAAAGTTTCCTATAAATACAAGCCCTTATAGTTAATTACATCTTAGAAAACCAAAGTCACTTAAGAAAACTCTCGATAAAAATTAAGGGATATTGTCTTCAAGAATTTCAAAGGATAGGACTTTTCAAAGAGATCAGGGAAAGAGGTGTGAAATGAAATAGCTCAAATTTTGAACATTTTATTTTTGGAATCTAAAAGAAGAAGAACTAGAAGATATCACAGATCCTGAGGAGAACCTCGGTGACTTCCCAAGTTATCTTATAGTTTGGCTTCAATTTAGAGAAGAAATATTTAAGTGTTTCATCATGCCAATTTTATTAATTAGGGTATACATCTGTGTGAAACGATCACACAAATAGCCTGGAAGATGTGTGTTTAGGTCGTAAAGAATTACAACCTCAAAATCCTAAAGCGAGTTAGGGCTTATGTTGTATAACAGAGCCATAAAAAGGACTAAAGAAAACTTGAGGATTTATGTCGCATTAGGCGGACAAACTTGAAATCCTATGGCTTGTTGTTTAATTCTAAGGAATGGTTTAGATGGTGTAGACATGTTTTGTTGTTGAAGATGATTGTGTTGCCCATAATGTTGGCTCCAAGCTCCTCATCGTGATGAGTTTAAGTTTTATAATGTGTCAATTCTTGATGTCAAATCAAATATTTCCTATGGTTATTGTTATTTAAATATCACGGGGGATGTTAAAATTGATTCGAGCGACACCGGTTAGGATCTCACAGTTCTCTCATTCTGGTACCACTATTTTCTTGAAATTCACTTAGTCCAAATGAATTTACTAAGCTCAACTTAATGAGTTCCATACTTTTATTTAGATCATGGGAAATCTCGTTAGCAACCGTAGGTTACCTCCTTTGAAGGATTCTCGTTCATCTGATAGACATGTTTTAATTTAGTTACATTATTTTTTTGTGCTTAAATTTTGAAGTGTTTTATATTTTGACTATTATGATGGTGGATTTTATCTTGTTTTGATTTCTTAATTTTGGTTTTGGTTTCAGTTCCGTGACTATCCTAAAAAATTCATTTTTTAACATGCAGGGTGACTTTTATCGTTTAACTTGTGAGTTTATGAGCAGGAAACAAGAGGTGCAGATAAATAAAAGTAAATTGCAATGCAATAACTTAAAAGTGAACATGTCGGTTCTTCCCGTTCCTCCACCTGAAAGGTCAGTATTTAGAAAGCATATGTATAATTTTGCAGGGAAAGAAAAGAACACAAGTTTGAGGTGTGTCTACCAGATCTTATGTTATACCATAATGGGTTCAATTTGTTTATCTCTGGGGATGATTCCATTAATCAAATCATAATATGCCCAAGTGTCATCTGAGACACCCAAAGGATCATGAAAAGGTCCTGGGTAATACCCTAGACATTTCACAGTCCCCCAAATCGTCTCGAGTTCATTTTGGTCTTATTATGTTTGATATGTGGTTTATCCAATTTATACCCTTATGCTCAATGAACCTTGGTGTTTTAATTATTCATTTAAATGGGGTAATTATCACTTGATGTTTCACTTATGAATTATACGGTTAAAGGCCCTTAGGGGAAATTTAGCTTAAGGGACTTAACAGATTTGATTTTAAAGATGGGCTTGTAGTGTTTTGTTTTTAAGTTTCAAATCAATTATAGGTCATTTTCCAATACTCACTAGACAAAATTTTGATTAAGCCTAGTTCACTACTAAGCCCGTAAAGCTTAATTAGGTAGATTTGTAATTTTTTGGCAAATTTAAATATTTATATTTTCAACCCTTATCAAGAATCATAAATCATTTTAAAACCATTAATTGGGGTTTTAAGTCAATGGGTTATGATCTTCCAAAGTCAAACCCCCAACCCCAATATCTTTTGATTTAACAACTCTTCTGAATTTCATCGATTTGAGAAATTAAAAATTTATCCTTAGTGAGACCAAAGTGAGATTGGTTACTACCATTTATCCCATTCATATTTCAGTCATCAACACATGTCAATTAAGATCATTTATTACCCATTTACCCTTTGGTTGAGCCTAAACATTAATTAAGGCTTAAATTTCAAAATTACCTTTTTGCCCTTAAGACTTTAACACCTCATAATTCGATAAATCAAACTCAAATGACTTAAAAATTTATGTTACCCTACTCATGGGATAACTAAAATATCAGAGGAAAAAATGTGATTTTTCTGAAATTATTTAATTTTATAATTATTTTTAATGCAAAAATAAGGATTTTTAATGAAAATTTAATAACTCAACCAAAAAAAGCTTCTATCTTTAAGAAAATTACTAAAGGTTCACCTACATCAGATGACCACTTCGACTAATTTTCATGATTTTTAGAGGTTTAATTGAATTATTAGAACTATTTGTTTGTTTTGAGTATTAATTAAATATAAATATTATTTAAGTGGAAAATTAAATTTTACATTTTTATTAAATATTTATGAGTCTTGGAACCCAAAAAAACAAATTTCATACTTTTGTGATTTATATTTTAATTATTGGAATTCTTTTAATGAAAAATTAAAGAAAATTCATTTTTAAGCCTTTAAAAATTAATATCTTGACTTAGAAAATTAGGAAAATTATTTTAATTGGGCCCAGTGATCAGGAAATTAAATGTGACATTATAGTGTGTTTTCACAATTTTTAAATTTTTATGATTTTTAATTAATTTTTAATTATTAAATACTTAAAAATAGCTTAAAAATGAAGTATTTATTTTAATTACAATTTTATTTTCCTTTGGCTCCTCTGATCATAAGGAGCTCCCAAAACCAATTTGGTGATTTTTTAGTTGTATTTTATTTATTATAATTATTTTAGTGCCAAAAATAAAATTTCACTTAATTAATCTATTTTAGTAGTCAAATTAATTCCAATTGACTTAAAATTTTTATGAGGAGCTCCTCTAATTTTAAATTACAGTGCATAATAGTTTTGTACCATTTAATTTTATATTTTTTTTTAATTTAATTATATTTCATTCGTTGGGTTTAATGACAATTAAAGATATTTTAATGAGTTAAACCAAGTTTATATTTTTCATAGGGTCCTCTTACAACAGTGAGTCTATCAAAAAAATTTGTATTTTTTTTATGAATATTTTAATATTTATAATTATTTTACCAAAACAGACATGATAAGCTTGAAAAATAGAGATCTCTGCCTATAGACCTCCCTTGACCTTGGAAAAATCAGGGAAGATCCCATATGATGGAGAGAACCAAAACCCCAAAAATCAAGTCATGATGAAATGTCCATTGAAATGGAGAATTTAAATAAGAAATACACTATTTAATTAATTTAAAATCACACATGCATCAAACAAACGTGAAACCATTTCTACA
>NEWO01001016.1:113885-124671 GCA_003013225.1 Phalaenopsis aphrodite
TACATATCATACATATGTAATTTTTAAAGATTGAAGTGTCACTTAAGGACAAGTAACATTTTAAGTTTGAGGAATTTTGATACACCTAAAATATATAGTGTTTTTAGACATATTTTTATAACTATTATTGAGATATTGTGTTTTAATGGAAGGTATTTTTGTGTTTTTCTTGCAGATACAGGTTAAAAGGGTGGAAAATGCTTAAAGGAGTGAAAAAAGATTAAATTTGGAGAAAAAAGGTGAAAAATGTGCAAATGAGTTTTGGCGCCTAAGCGTCAGATCTGACGCTTAAGCACTGGTTAAACAGAGAAGGTCGTGCCTAAGCGTCAGAGGTCCCGCGCTTAAGTGCCAGTGGTAGTTACTAGATGAGTAAAGTCGGTTTTTGCAAATTTTAAAGATGTTTTTAAGGAACTCATTGGCTTAATAAGTGGTTATAACCACCATGGATGAAAATTATCACGAAAGGATGCATCTCTTGGGGAAATACATCGAATCTAAATATATTTTGAAGAGTTTCTTTCTTTTATATTTTTCCAAGGCACCTCTTGGAAAAATATAAAAGAAAGAAGAGAGGACTTTGAAAAGAGTCCTGAAAATACTTGGAAATTTTTCAAAGTTCATCAATTTAGGGAGTTAGTTCGGAGAGATTTTCAGGCACCACTTTTACTTTTATTTTATCCTTTTTGTTAGTTTATTTTCAGTGATTGTAAAGAGAAGAGATTTAAAGGAACTTCAAGAGTTTGGTGGAGAACTTGGGACAAATTTTTATTCTTTTGTTTTGAGACTACTTTTGGTTTTAGTTGAGACTTGTTGTTGGTTTGATAATGATTTCTTCTTTTAAACTAAAGTGTGGTTTTATTTTCTCCATGGATTCTGAGTAGTTTTTTTTACTTTCTTCTAAAAGTGATAAGTAATTAAGTTGTGAATGGAAATTGTGGAGAGTATTGATCTTTAATGCTGGAAGAAGTTGTGATGATTTAAATCCATGCATTTCATTTACTTCTTGATTTGGTCAATCGAGATGTTAAAATTTGTTGTGAAAACATGTAAGAACTGGGCTGGTATTGCTTCAGTCAACAATTGGAAAGAATCACATGAGGTTTTATGAATGAGAATGTAGTTCATATGATTGAGTGCAAATAAATAGGAAAATATTCATTGAAGGGTGTAAAGTTAGAGGACTTCAAAGTAACAGGTTAAAGCCCTCAAATTGGTTTATTGTTTTAGATTCTGATATGAGATGTTAGCCCCCAGGTGGAGGGAATCGAGGGAATTCTAGAGTGAGAGCTAGTATCTTCCCTGCCTAGCCGGTCTTCAGAACTATTCAAACGCTAAATTAGTCAATGTTCTTTATAGCAACTCTAGTAAGGGTAATAAATATTATTGCTCCAATTTGGCACAACACAATTTGCATGCTTCCACAATAAAATTTCTATACTTATTACTGATTCATGATAAGAAGAAAAATATTTTTCTTATTAAGTGTTTTTCATCTGCAAAACTCTAGTTATCTTTTTAAGTTGTTATTATTTTGTCAAAATATCAAAAATTCCAAAAATATTTGAATTTTTATTACTGCAAAATATATTAAGTTTAAGTAATTGTCTTTTTAAAAATAGAAGGTTTTCTAAAAATACATATTGTATAAATTCCATGTGGGTTCGATATTCAAGTCTTAATCAAAAAGTCCTACATTAGTTGATAACAATATATATACTTGCGTAGTACCCAATATATATAAATTAAAAGTGAAATTCTTATTTTTCTTTACGATTAAGTTTTTTATTTTGTTGTAAAATAAAGAAATATAAGTGAAATATAATCTGAATTATTATTGTACTTTGCATAATAGAAGTATCAAGAGGGATCAAGGACCTTTAAGGTCGAGGCTAAAGTAAGGGATTTTAGGGAGCAGGCAAACTGCCACTGATTCAGGCGACTAAGTCAAATGCTCAACTAGAGGGTGTGATGGTTGAATTGGAAATAGCACGAGTGTGTATCAATCATTCAAGAAGAGAATGTCGAAATGATAGAGCAAATTGCCACCATGAAGACAACTAAAGAATTCCTTGATACTCGGGTGGTTCGCCTAGAAGAGGGTAGGAGGGTGACGATCGACCAATTCATAAGAATTGGGATGATCAACCCCAAATACTCTAACCTCAAAGAATTCAAGAAGCTTTTTGATGCTCCATGAACATAAGAATGCTAAGAGCAATCAAGGGTGATAGTGTGGTAGACGGCGGATCGTCCAACAAACGGCCCAATGACACTTAGACGGTTTTTATTTTCCTTTTATTATACATGTAATTGAGTCAATATATTAACAAGGCTTTCGCTTGTACATACAAACGAATGATTAAATGAATGAAATATGACCTTCCAACCATTTTTACCTTTGTAACCTTTTGTTTACTAAGTTTTCACATTGCTTTGTTCGTAATCTTTCATTTAATTTGTGAAGTTTTTGCTCAGCTCAAGTCTTATCTTTCATCGCTTTAGCGTTGAGGACCAATTTCATTTGTGTATGCCAATCAGACATCATATTTAATTTTTGTTAGTTTGATATGGGTTCAACTCTTGGCAAACCTATGTTTTTAGTTGTTTGACAGAATCCAAACTTTTGTTCGATCGATATACACCTTGTAGGGGGCTAATTATCAATAGTTTTCTAGGTGGTATTCTCGAAACCCTTCGTGGAGCTTTGTCGCTCCTGTATGTGTAACCAAATCTGAAAATTAGTTCTCAAAATTTAGAAATTTAAGTTTGAGGGATTTGCAACTAAACGTCAAAATGCTTCTTTTGGACGTCTTTTTAGGGTACTCTAGTTCCCCGAGTTTCTTCTCGTTGTGATGTTAATTAAACTTTTAAGTTCCCTAAGCAGTGTTTAAATCAAGGGTTGCAATCACGCACTAGTTTTTCCTTAAAGTACAAAAATGAAATAAGAATTCATATGCATGGGAGGCATAAAACTCAATTTTATATCCCTTATGTTGGTACAATGTAGTTAATTTTCAAAGAAAGAAATTTTTTAGATCATCCCTGCTCTACACTCGATTAATATTTTCTCCTATGTATGACTTATAGCTCATAAGCTCCTAGAGTGACTTTTTTATTAATGATGAAAAGAACAGTCCACGTATGATCAAATTTACCGACTGATTGACCTCATGTTGTTGGGTCAACTTTCTTCAAAGCAAGATCAACAGGAGAGAATGTCTTCTCTCAGACATTATTACTGTAGTATCAAGAAATTTTTTTTACCTCCTCTAGTCGAAGTGTTGTGTTGATTTGGCTTTCTTCTAATAGCTCAAGGGCGAGCATCATTCCTTTATCGTTGGCCTTATGTCAGTTAATGAGACTCTAGTGTGAAAAAATGTGGCTATGATGACTCTCTGACTATGGAAGTTGTACTTAACTGCCAATATTGCTTCGATCCAACGAGAAAGCATATAAGTGTTTTCCCTATCGCTGATGATGGTGTGGTCCAGACGACCCATAAGAAATATGGAAGTAATTCTGCCTACATTCCTTTAACTCCTTCGACCTTCTTCCATATTAGGTTTAAGATAATCCTGTTGGCAGCCTCTGCTTGTCATTCATCCAGGGATAACGTAGAGATGCAAACTTCAGGTTAATTCGCTGACTTTAACATAAATCTTTTACATCTCAATCGTGTTATCTGTGATAAGTACCAGAGGTAAACCATACCGACTGATGATGTATGTCCAAATGAAGTTTCAGATGATGTCTATCATAATTAAGGTGAGACCTTTTACTTCTATCCACTCTGAAAAATAATCTACATTGACCAAAACGAACTTGGATGGCCCTTGAAGGGGGAAACGACCCAAGGATGCCAAGTCCCCAGATAGCGAAAGGCGAAAGACTAAAATCGGATGGAGCTTTTAGGTGACTCGATGCTGAAATGGAGCATATTTTGGACATTACTCGCATTTCCTGGAGAACTCTTCTGCGTCTTTCATGAGGGTTGGTCATAAGTAGTCTTGTCTATGAACACAATGTGTCATGTTTTTTTCCTTCAGAATGACTCCCACACTAGTAGGAATATATTTCTAGAAGGATTTCTTCTACCCATTTTCCATCACACATATTAGGAGTGATGAGGTGGTTGACCTTTGAAGAAGTTTATCTTCGATGATGAGGTAATGTGCATCCTTAAATTTGAATCTCCTTAAGTCTATTTCTTCTTCGGGATCATTTCAATTTTTAAGTATTGAATGTATGGATCCATTCAACTTCCACTTCCATTATTTCTATTTCTTCAATAGTCGGTCAGAAAAGTCGTCGGGGCATCTTTTCTCCAAAGCAATTGTTTTTTTATAGAAGAGCAGCTGCTTGGTTTTCCTCTCGTCCGATGTGTTTGATTATTAAGTTTTTGAACTTTACTATCTTCACCTTAATCTTGTTCAAACATTTGATCATCTAGTCCCTAGCTTCAAATTATCTTGATTTGCCACCAACTGGGAATCCAACTTAACTAGAAAATGTTAAACGCTCATTGTAAGAGCTAAACGTAGAGCAAGTATTAGCTCTTCATATTTCGTGTGATTGTTTGTGACTTCAAAATCGAGAGCAGTCAGTGATAATAGAACTACTTTGTGTTAGTCTGATTCTTGCGCTCGCGCAGTTCGAGGCTCCATCAATATGTAAAGTCCAAATTTGGTCGCCAAATTCACTGCCTTTGCTTGATTCGCCTTGGTTGGATAAGTTTACAACAAAATCAGCATCAATTTGAGCCTTAATTATCATTTGGGGAATGTTGGTGATGTCGTGCTCACTGAGCTCCACTTCCCACTTTAAGAGCCGACCAAAATGCTTCGGCCAAGTTACCACAAATTTGAGTGGATGGTCAGTGATAACCTTATTCAATTGCATTTGGAAATATAGTTGGAGCCTGTGAGCACAGACAATTTAAAAACTATTAATTTTTTTTAAAATAGAATACCTAACCTCTGTGCCTCTAGGGAATCAACTAGTGTAGTAGATTGGAAATTGTTTTCTCGGCTCCTCTCAAACTAAAACCGAACTGATGGCTTTCGAACTAATACCCAAATAGAGAGAGAGTTAGTCCTTCGGCTTCAAGCTTTGAAATAGCAGAGGTGAGGCTAGAGATTGTTTCAAACATTGGAATACTTGCTTGTTTTCGATTAAACATCAAATCATTAGCTTTCCTCGGCGTCTTAAAGAAAGTGACATATTTGTTGCCCGATTTTGAAATGAAATTGTTGAGTGTTGCTATTCAGACAGTTAGCTTTTACACTTCCCTAGTATTTTGAAGATAATGCCTATTCAAGAGCGCCTTTAGCTTTTTGGGTTTGGCTTTTATTCCTTCGGGCATTAAAATATTCCTAGCAATTTTTCAATCAACGCTCTAATAGTACACTTCAAAAGATTCAATTTCATATTTTATTTTCTACGTGCTAAGAATATTTCATTTAATTAATTTATATGTTGTTCCGTCAAAAAATTTTTAACCAAGATATCATTGACGTAGACTTCAATATTTTTTTTCATTTTTGTTTAGCAAAAATTACATCCATAAGTGGTAGTAGGTAGCCTCCAAATTTTTTATCCAAAACAATATTACAGTATAGCAATATAAGCTTTCTCTTGTAATGAAAGCGGCCTTTTCCGCATCGTCAGGGTGCACCTTGACTTGATGGTAGCCTGAGAAAGCATCCAACAAGCTCGTCACTAAATGTCCAACTGCAAAATCCACTACCACATTGATCCTCGGTAGGGTTAACTAATCTTGAGACAACTGAAGTTCAGATTTGTGAAGTCTACGCACATTCTCCAATTGTCAATCGACATATTCAACATGACCACAATGGATATTGATCCACCTTAAAATTATCAATTTTTTACGCATATTTTATGCTTAATTTTTTAGGATATTATGTTTTAATGAAAGACATTTTTATGTTTTTAGCTGCAGGTGAAAGAAAAAAGTTTAAGAGTAAAAAGGAGCAAAAATACATCAAAAAGGAGCAAAATGGGCTAAACTAAAGAAAAAAATGCAAACCAACCAAAATGGCGCCTAGGCGCCAGATGCAGAATCTGACTGACACCTAGGCACGACAGTTGGCGCCTGGGCACCTAGGCGCGACAGTTGGGCGCCTGGGCACCTAGGCGCCATGGTTATTTTCTAAGAAATTCATTGAATGATGTTGAATTTTGAAGAGATGTCTGAAGCAAATCTTGTTCATTTTCGAAGCTCCATAAATATGGATTAATTCCAAGAGGTTAAGGATGTCAGATCTATATAGTCTCATAGTGTGTGAGTGTGTTTAATGTGCGAGAAGTTTTCTTTGTGAATCTTTGTTATTTCTGTAGTTTGTGAGTCTTGTAAGTGTTGTTGGAGTCAGAGAAGTGAGAGAACTTCAAAGGAGTGCTTGGGAGAATATTCAAGATAAGTATTTATATCTTTGTCTTTAAGTTTTGTACTTTGAATTTGAGTTTTATATATATGTTTGTTTTGTTATCCACATGCGTTTTGAGTATTTTTCTCTCTTTCCGCTTGCAATATGAAGTAATTAAGTAAGTGATTTTGATTTTGTTTAGAACTTTTTTCCTAAAAATTTGTGATGATATTCTTACCAGATCTTCATTTACTTTACAAATTAGCCACTTGTATTGTTAAAATTTGTTAAGGAAACTTATAGATTCGAGAGGGCTAAGATTTCTTAACTTGTAAGTATCACATTCTACCTTGGAAAGAGCAGCGGCAATCGTCCGAAGGGGGTGCAAATATATATGAAGATAAGATTTGATAAGCGTAGAATTGATGTTTCTAGAGTGACAGGTTAGATTCTTTATCAATTTGGTCCAGAGATTGAAACTAAGAGTCATTGGTAGGTCTTATAGAGAGGCCACAATGGGCAATCTAGGAGTGAGAGAGTAGAACCTACCCAAAACTACTATACATGCCGACACCAACTTTAGATTAGTCAATGTTCTTTGCACAATTCAAAATAACTAAAGAATATGTATGCTCATATTTATCACAATACCACATTTATGTTTCTAAACAATATTGAAATCCTGCACTGATTATAAATTATTAACAACTAGAAAGTCTCTTTTTATATATTGTCTAGCCATTACATTTACTTTTACTTGCATTTTGAGAATTTAGAAAACTTAATTTCCATCTTTAGATATCTACTGCAGTCTTAAGTAAAGTTCTCTTAAAGTTAAAGTTCATGTATTTCAGTTCATTGTTTTTTGTTTACGTTTTTCTGTGGGATCGATACTAAGATTTTTAAGGAAAACTCTATATTACTTAAAACGATACATATACTTCTGTAGTACCCCTAATGAGAAAAAAATTTCTTTAAATTTAGTCATATTACATTTGTTGTCACTATCCACTAAATATAACTTGGGTCAAGTTTTTAGCATATCAAGGAACATAAATATCTGCGTAATTGCAGGTCAAGTCAGACATCCAGAACATATATTGAACCTCCCAGATGTAGCCCCTCTCTTAAGCTATTGCACCTGTTTGTGAATCGATCAGACCAAAGTAATAAACAATGTCTTAATCTTCTGCTTTATTAGCCGGACAATTGGATCGACATTGAGGCGGTGGCATGCTACGCCTATTGGGATGTCTGACATCTCAACAGCAAAACAGGCGAAGTCATCCTGATGCTCCTAGAGAGTCTAGATCAACAAATCTTTGTGCCCCACATCAAAAATTTCACTAATTATAATAACTTTGCCTAGTTCATTGAGGGCAGCAAGTATCTAAATTGTAGTTTCATCACTTTCGAGACCCCCCTCTCGTTGGTGTCGGATGTGCAATGTTTCTTACTTCACACTACCGACCGCCCAAAGGTAGCATATCCGAGAATGCTCAAGATTTCCACATACAATCATTATTTCTCTATTTCACAAAAATTTCGTTGTCATGTGGTAGGTGAATACTACTGCTCTGAAACTATTGCACAACAAGCGACCGAAGATCGCGTTGTAGGTGGTTGGTGCATCAACCACTAAGAACTACTCCAACTTAGTAAATTGATTGTCACATTTTCACCAGGTGAATAACAACCCAATTATACCATAGACCTCTTTTTGTTTGCCGAAAAACTATTATAATGGGTCGATAGGCGCAACCCGACGATTGACTGATGGATGCATTTTTTTTAGAGGCTGGTTTGAACAGAATTTTCCTTGAACTGCCTGTATCAAGCAAGATTCTACCTACATGGAAGATATTAATCATCATCATAATGATTATGGTGTTTTTGCAGAGATTCCCCACGAGAGGTAAATCTACATCAGTAAAGATGATTGGGGGATAGAGCTTCTACTTTGAGGTTGAAGCAACATCATAATATTCTCCGGCTCGAAGCCTCTTATGGTTGGTTCTTCAAACCGAGTTTCCACCCAGTATAGCTTTCACTATCCCAGCAATGCAATAGTATTTTCTCGGACAGGCTCATCCAAGTCATCTTTTGCATGTGCTTTCCCTTACCACTGGGTATGTGCTCTGGGGGCCACAAACTCTTTGAGCTTTCCGGCTTGGATTAGTTCATTGACCAGGCTTTGAAGGTGCATGCACTCTCCTGTGTCGTGACCATTGTCCTTATGCAGAATTTGCTAGTGCCTCAGAGGAAAGATTCAGTTCTCATCGACGAACCCTTTTTGAAGTAATCCATGTCTTCGATAGCTTCCACCAACTCTGTCATCAAAACCCTTAGTTAAGTGAGTTTTGAGTTTCCTCGATGACCAGTCAATCAGTAGCTCGAACGACTCCCTCTTTGTGAATTTTGGTCAGCCTCTCTATCACCACGGATGGCTGACCTTTTTTCTCGTTTTGGGAGAAAGCCATCTTTCTCCCTTCACCAGTAATTCTAACGAGCCCTTTCTTTCTGAGCGGTGATTAGAAATTTAGCCTTTTGAGATAGGTGGCTTGACATATCTCAAAGTATGATCATTGGCCAATTCCATAAGTTCTGTCAAAGTATCGGGTTTACATAAACCTATGTAGTATTATGACACACTCAGCTCTTGTGCCAAAGTGACCATTGTTATCATAAGCTTCAGGTTACGCACTTCCAGCATCTCCTTCTAGAATTGAGTGTGTATGCCCGAAGGCTCTCATTCGGCCCCTGTTTGATGTGCCATAAAGCTTCAAAATCTTTGTGGGGCTTTTGAGTGCTAGCGAACTGCATCGTGAATAGCTTCTTGAACTTGCTGAAGAAAGTAATAATTCCTATCTTGAGGCCATTGAATCACCCGAGGATCAAATCCCTCAGTGTGGTATAGAATAGTCGGCACTTCAACATGTCAGAAACTTTGAAAAGCCATATAGCAGACTTAAATGATATAAAGTGATTGTTCGGATCGTTCTGACCCTAGTAGGGCTCCAAGATGGAATCTTGAACTTCTTGGGGGGCTCTGCAATAAATAATCTACCAGGAGAATTCATTCTCCAGTAAGAAGTAAACTTCCATTCACCCCACTTCTGGCATATTCCTTGGCATAGACCCAACACTGTCTTGATCTAGGATTCTTCAACTCATTTGACTCCTTAAGTCGTCTGATTCGCTTGAGGAATTGATTTTGGAAGAGCTTGTGCTTTCCCCTCAAGTACAACACCGATCAGTTTTATCATTTGCCCTGCTATTCTGTCCTGGAATTCTCGATATCTTTGTTGCATGAACTTTAGAGGGCCTCCATGTTAGAAGTATCACATAAGTGAGTTCCTTCTTTCTGACATACTCTTCTTGTTGATGACATGAATACAAGCTCACTGTATCTTTTAAGATGTTCGAACCTAAAAATGTCTTATGGGTCACGCCCAAGGGATAGAGCTTTGGATGGATGAAAGCAGTAGAGGCAAAATAGAGGAAAAGAAGTAAAGTGCATAATAACACAAATTTTATGAGAATCAATTTAGTAGTCCCCTCTTGAAGAAATGGTCTCCCTATTTATAAGTTATAGAAAGTGTTTAGTAAGTTACATATTTGTCCTTGTTTAAATAAGAATGTTACAAGTGATTAATGCACCATTACACATTTACATATTTTAACTCTCTAGTATTCTTTAACAATTGTAATCATCGTTGGCGACATCTCGTATTCATAACTATATGAAGTGGGGTATTAATGATCCGCCCATATTATCATTCGGTCGGTTGAAAGTCCTTCAGTCGGGTGAGGGTCCTTTGGTCTGATGGAAGGTTTTCAGGCAGTCTTCTTGAAGTAACTCTCTGTAGAGACCTTCTTGTCATTACGATGAATTTAGAACACCATAATCTGATAGGCAGCTTTCCCTTCAACAAGAGGTCTTTATAGAGGGTTGAAAATGTTTTCTAGAGAGCAACCCTTGGTTCTCTGCGAGGGATCCCAAAATCGGTTGAGTTGATAAAACATGTTTGTCCCTCAAATTAAGTACATAATATTTCTTCGTCAAGATATACTTTCCTTCAGTCGGCCCAAGGCTCTGGCCGACTGAAACAATGATTGGCACAATCTTTAGACTGTTTCAATGCAATCCATTAGTATCTTTTAAATGTGATGTGTTGAATTTCCTCGAAATTTGCATGATCATGATTTCAGTGGTATCATAAAAATTTGCAAAAAATAATCTTAAAATTAAATTTAAATGAACGAATTTAAATTCTTTATTCTACACTAAAATGCTCTGAGATATTCATTTTCATCTTTCAAAAAATTTAAATTTATTGAAAAGAAATTTTGAAAAAGTGAATTTTATTTTCCATTAAACAAATGTTTGATTTCAACTC
>NEWO01001016.1:134020-151585 GCA_003013225.1 Phalaenopsis aphrodite
TTCTAACTTTATTCAAAAAATTATAATTCAAGAGATACTAACTAATAATTGAATTATTTGAATTAATTAGTTATTAAAGTTCATATATCTGATAAATTAATTTTATATTTAGTCACTTTTACACTAACATTTAAAGCATCCTTGTAATTAATTATTGTTAGAGGTCAGACATCAGAGAATTATTAACATTTTTCAAAACTTAATAAAGATTTATGTCACCTATTTTTATTTTGTTTATATACTATTAGATCACATTGTATTTTAATTGAATCTAATTATTATTTAAAGAAAATCTTTACAGGTCAGACATCAGAGAATTATTAATATTTTTCAAAACTTAACGAAGATTTATGTCACCTATTTTTATTTTATTTATATACTTTTAGATCACACTGCATTTTAATTAAATCTAATTATTATTTAAAGAAAATCTATGATTTAGTTTTTTACTCTTACTTTAGGATGCAATTTTTACAGAAATCTCTCTCCCAAACTTAATTTACACTACACATGCAAATAATAACAAAATAGGGAAAAGAACATAACATGGTAGAACAGAAATATAAAATAAAAGAAAATTAACTTATGACAAAGAAGTAATATTAGCATAAAGAAAAATTAAACATAAGCATTAAGAAACACCATATCGATATTACATACTTATCACATGAAATATTAAAATCATCAAACATGATAACAATAATGAAAACACATCACAGCAGTCTACAAAAATAACAATCACATCACAAAGCAATATAAAAACACAAAAGTCAAACGTCCAATATCTATCATCACCGAAATATCTCATACACATAAAATAAACAAAAGCAAGAGAAATAAAGTATAGTCACAGAAGTGCAGTTAGAATATCAAAGGGAACAGTCATCTTCGCCCTCATCATCATCTTCATCATCCTCCTCCTCCACATCCTCCTCCATAGGCTCAACAGTATCTTCATAAGAATCGGAAAAGTGGTGCGTCCGGAAACTGAATATCATTGAGCCCCTGGTATGTCTGGCAATGTTATCATCCCTACTAAAGCCTCATTGGCCTGTACCTGGTAATGATTTTGATTTTGGTGCTGGTCAACATAAAAATCCACTCTCTATCTCATTTCGTGTTGCCACCATTAAACAATAGAAACATCATCGCTCAAAGTATCTATCCTCTCCCAAAGAGAAGTGGAGGAAGAAGATGGTCTGGGTTTAGAAGAGCTCTCTCCTCTCTCAAAGGATGTCCTACCATAATTCCTAATGGTCTTATTCATTATGGCTTTGCTAGGATATAACTATTCCTCCTAAACCTCATAATTCACCCCAACCATTAAACAAAGAGCAAAGATCGCTGCAGGATGCCCAAATTCTATCGTCATCCCCCTTTAAAATATTGAAAATGGACAGATTGATGAGACTTCCTACATCAATAGATTTTTCCTGCTATATAAAATAATTCAAAGTAGCACTTTCCCTAGTAACCTCACAGACGTTCGTAGAGCAGAAAAGTTTAATAGAAATGAAATAATGTCTAGCCTTTAATTAGGCATTCAAAGTTAATGATTAGTTAATCAGTCTATTGTCATAAATGTGCCACAAACCACAAGAATCAGTAAGAAAAATGATGATCTCAACCAAATCAAAATAAAAAGGTATGAAACTAGAATAATCATGCATAACGATGCCAGAAAGCTCAAAAAGCGAATTGATTCTAACAGAACTAAAATCTACATACTACCCCCTCACAAAATTCTCATCTTTTTACTCTACCAAGTTTGCATAGAATTCTCTAACCACATGTGTCACTACAATCCTAGTCTCAAAACAAAGTTTATCCCACTTTCAAGTATACATTAGTCCCTTGACACTGCCCTAGCGTTAAGGAATCTTCTCTCTGGAATGAGTTTCTTTGAAACTAAAAAGTCATTATAAAGTTTTGTTGCCGCAATACTTACGAACTTCTTAGTGTCAAAGGTGGCGAGGTTTTTCGCTATGTTACTCTTAAAAGCCATGAATTGCCGAAAGAAATGAGATGAAGAAAATTTTGTGTATGCATGTGGAAAGATTAACTCTTTAAATGTATGTTATGCTCCAACCAAAAGCTTTTTTAAAGCTCCTCAAAACTCTCATTAATTTTACCTCTTATACCTCACTCAGTTTAACAAAAATAATTATGGGCAAAGTTTAAGATTGTCCTAGTAAAATATACTTCAAGCGTTAGGGAGATCCTTAAATTCTAATTCAGAAGCCTCAATTATAGAAAAAGCTGAAGGCTTAGCATTTGTTATGGTATCCAAAATCTCAAATCTATCCCTAATCACTTTAGGGATTGCCTCATTAGCTAGAGCAAATTCTTTCTTACGGTATTCACATCATTTCCAATCAAGTTTTGCTGTGGTGGTCCATTTTCATAGTTTCATTGCATTGGCTTCTAACACACCCTACCACCATATCTACACCATGGCATGAGTCATCCCTAGGGACTTGGGGATATTTTCATTGATTTTAAAATGCTAAAAGGGATCATTTGAACATTAACCCTGGTTGTAAACTCCCATTTTCTGAATATTAATCATGACTCTTTCAGTGGCAAAGAAGTATCTATCTAGTAAGATAGGAATTTCCTTATCCACTTCTTTGTCTAAAATTATAAAACCTGCTAGGAAGATAAATTTATTCACATAAATAAGTACATCTATAACCCCCATAAAATAGGTAATAGAATGATCAGCTGCAGTGATAAATTGGACTTCTCCTAAACTAATCTCCTAAAGATAGATGAAGGCATGAGGTTGATGTTGGCCCCTATATCACATAACATTTTCCTAAAGAATTTCTCACCTCTGACACAAACAATGGTGAAACTATCAGGATCGTTATGTTTTTGTGAAAGTTTCTTCTGTAGGATTGCATTATATTTCTCTGTCAGGGCCATAGTCTCAAAGTCACAAAATTTTCATTTTTTTTTCATAATATCTTTCATGAATTTAACATAACTAAGTTTTTTTTCTAATGCTTCTACAAAAAGGACGTTAATTGTAAGTTCCTTGAACATTTCTAAGAATCTCAAAAACTGTCGGTCGAACTTATGCTTCCAAAGTCTTTGGAGAAAAGATCATGATGTTCTCTCTTGTTCTTTCCTAAGACCTGAGTAAGATTTTTTTAAGTCAAGTAGATTTTCCCAAATTTAATAGGCTCGGGTCGGTTCTTTAAAACTAGCCTCTGTTTTAGTTATCTCTTTCAACTCCTTCCCAATCCTTAATCCAATGACTTTAACTTACTCTTTTTCTGTTTTGTTTGGATCTAATTCAGTGTTACTTGGTAAAGTCTCCCGGGGTCTATTATTTAAATAATTAACTGTTTGCTCTAATTGAATTTCAATATTCCTTATGACTACAGCTTGACATTATAATTGGTTCCCCATCTGTAACATTATTTCTTCTGAGGATAATTTTTTCTTTGAAATGAGAATTGGAAGTGAATCCAGGTGGGTAAGTCGGTCTCGAGTTATTATTTCCCTGATTGCTTCACTTGCCTAAGAAATTAGGGTGGTTACTACCCTTAAGTTGATTTCCTATATTTTGATTATTCTTATTTCAATTACAATTTGGGTGATTCCTCCAAACAAAATTATAAATATCGAAATAGAGGGTGTCAAATATATTTTTAAAAGCATTCAGGGACTTCACAACACAACACTAGGATATACTAAATGTACATAAGCATTCTCTTCAATTACTAGTGATCATGGTGCAAATTTATACCTACATTATATAGCCTCCTTGATATAGCTGCAACTTGTGAAGTCAAGATTGTTAATACATTGGTATCATGGATACAAGCTACTCTCCTAAAATTGATCATCCCGAAAGGGCATAAAAATTATTGGTAGACATTCCTCAATCAAGAATCCCAAATAGTTTAGACATCAGAGAACCTCCTCTTATAGCACCTATTATCGATCTCAAAGATCTCACTAACCTATTATAAAAAATCTAGATAATTAACCAATCAAGTGGAGCATGGTGTCGACACTTCCTAAGCAACTTTTTATCTCTCCCGAGCATCATAGATCAAGTCACTTTCTACCTGGATGAAGAAGGTTATATCATTCCTAAGCTTAACAGTTTTGAAATGTGAAAAGTACTTCTTTAGAAATTTCTAGTCTAAGTCAATCCAAGTGGTGATAGACTATGTCTTAATCACTTATTTGCCTTGTCTCTAAGAGATAAAGAAAATAACATAAGTTTAACAACATCAATTGAGACACTAATAAAGCTAAAGGTCGCACATAATTTTAAAAAGTTGTTTAAGTGCAAATTTAGATCTTTAATAGGTATACCTTTAAATTGATTATTCTAGACCATTTGGATAATGACAGATTTATGTTCAAAGATATTGCTTCTACAGCAAAATGATTGATACTCTGATGAATCTTTTCTACCAAGGGTTGGCATAGTTCCTAAATGGTCTAAGGTGAATGTTTTCTTCCTGAGGGTTCGTCATTTATCCTAAATTCTTTTTTTTTAAGTTTTGTAAGTTTACTATTTTTTTAGTTTTTCAATTTAAGGGTTAAATTGCACTAGTTCAGTAGTCTCAGTCATTCACATACAACCAAGGACTAACTATGGGCTTAAACTAAAAAATAACACGAATAACTTAACACAAAATACTAAAAACACAACAAAGTAAATTAATGTGCAAAGAGTATAAGGAAATCACAAGCCCAAATATTTTGAATTTTATAACACAATAAATAACAATAAAGATAATGAGAAATACACAAAACAAAATACAGAACAACAACATAACACTACAATTTTCAAATCTAAATTTTTAATTTTCAACTAAAGTTCTCATAAATTGAAAATAGGCATTATTCCTCGGTAACAAAGTCAAAAACTGAATCTGAGATGTTGTGAAACACACATCAACTACGCAAGTATACGTGTCGATCAAGTAGTATACAGAAGAGTTTGTTTATCGATCCCACAAAGAACAAGTTAATTTTTCAAAAAAGGTGAACTTCTAGTCTATTAATCATAGGTTTAGTTTGAAGTGTTGAAGGTTTGTAATATTTTAAAATTTTTCCAAATCTTAAATTTTTCACAAATAAAACCTAAAGTGAGAGTATCGCTCTTGAATTGGAACTAAAAAGCCTAGATTTGTCCAAGTGATTCTACTATAGTTGATAATCAAAAGCAAATCTTCTCCTTAACCTCTTCCAAGGTCATAAGAAGTTTTGCGCGCGGGGGGGGGGGGGTCATATTAAAATTTAGTTTCTAAAATAAAAAAAAAACCCAAAAAATTTCATGTTCCCCTATTAATTGCACTATCCTAAAAAATAATACACTTAATTTCCTAGAAAAGTGCATTAATTTAATTGTTCCACAAGTCTTATTCCGTCGTCCTAGATAACAAGCTTTAACAATCCAAGCGACAAATTTGGAAGTATATTAAACACGGAAAGTCAACGTATCGATATTCCAAATAAGGATTTTAGAAATCACTAAGCATTGATATCTCTAAGTTTCCTAGATTCCCGATCAAAGGAAGAGAGTTTTAGTTCTTAAACAAGAGAGAAGAACACATCAAAAATTCCATTGAAAAGAGTTAAAATCAATTTTATACAATAGTAGGAACAACCAGACCCGATTGAATCTTGCTTTTCTAATCCTTCTTTTTACAAAGTAACCACTTACATGCACTGACATAGAGATAATCACTCACTAATTACCCTAAAATATCCTCACTCCCTCTCTCACAGCTGCTTAGTAAATAAGCATCAGGCTCCTTTTCCTTTGAATTTCCTAGTAAGAAAGGTTACAGACCGTCGCATCATCTCAAAATCATCAAAAATAGGTCAAAGTCGGTGTTGGGTGCCTGGGTGTCAGCCTAGGGCCCTGACTTTTCAAGCTCGCGGTCTTGGGATCGCGTAGGATGTTTCTTTTCAGGTGCATGGGTGCCTAGGTGCCTAGGCTGGAACGACGGTTTCCTAGTTTAGACGACAAGGCTGAGCGCCTGCTTTTCGCCACTTATGCTCTTCGCACACCCATTGGATGGAATATGGTTTGAGAGCCTAAGAGCCAGGGGCAAGCACTGACATTCCAACAACTCAATTTTCTAGTTGAATGAGGGCTTGGGATAGCGCTAAGGTTGGGCGCCGAGGAGCTTGGCAAGAACTTAGCTTGAGTTTTCTCCATGTGCTCCCCTTTGTTAACTTTCAACCTGTATATTGCATAAACAAGCAAATACACCCTGAAAAAGCATAAAAATAACCATAAATAACATATAAAATATAGGAAATATCACATCACATTTAATAAACATCAAACATCAAAAACTCACCCGATGCTTCCTCAATATTCTTCAAAATAGTAAAATTTACATTCATAACAAGTGTATGACTTTCAAAGAATCATTTTTGTGTTGAAAGTCTCAAGAAACTTATCAAATTGGTCATTAGATAAGAAAACACATTTTTAATATTATTAAATTTCTCTAAATATCTGCAATCCTTAATTTGTATCAACTCAAAAAATAGAATAAGAGGTCACTCTTAAAACCAATTTTGTTCTCTAAATTTTCAGCAATTTCACATATTTTTACTCCTAATTTTATTAAAATATCAATAAAACTCAACCCACCTATAAGCTTTGGGCTGCCAGATAATATTTTCTGTAATAGCTATTAATTTTAAACATTTTTGGGATATTCATCTCGATGAGATGAGTTTAAACATCAAGATACAGTTGATCTATAAATACAAAAAATAAAGCATTAAGAATATTAGTTTATACTGAGTTCTATATTATGTCTATTGAAAATCTTAATCTGATCAAGAATATATTCATAAGTCGTCTTTTAAGTTAAATATTACAAATGTTACAGTGTGTGTGTGTATATATATATATATACTACTTCATATATAATTGCTTATTTTCTTAAAGCTTCTCGCCTCATTGCATTAAGTGATAATTCTTCTCACAGGGGTAGGAGGGCCATTATGATACAGTGGCAACCCCCCTCAGAAGGTCAGATTAAACTTAATGTGAATGGGAGTTGGACTTTATCTGCTGTTGGGACAGGGGGTATTTTTCGTAATTATATGGGAAACTGCCTATGTTACTTTGCCTCACCGGTTTGTGCCTCGTCGCCTTTGGAGGCTGAATGTTACTCTTTATGGAATGCTTTACATATTGCTGTTCTTTTTCATTACCATGTTTTACATATCAAGACAGACTCTATGGCTCTTTTTAACATTTTCAATCAGAACACCCCTCTACCTGGAATGTCATTTGCTTGTTTAACATGAGACAGGACTTCATAAAAAAGCATAATTTTTTATACAAGTTTATTTTATATATATGTAATTATGCTGCTGAATGGTTTGCTAAGCAAGGTTTGCAAAGAATTATTGTGGGTGTTGTGCCTCCTCCTCCACTTCAAAGTCTTTTAAATGGGGATTTACTTAACGTGTCTTATATCAGAAGATAGAGAGTTTATTTTATACCTTAACGGGGGCCTTTTTTTCTTCTTTTCTGCAGCGGATTTTTTTCTTTCTTTGTTGTATCGTGTTTTAATCCTTTTGAATATTTTTTAGCTGCTTTTTGATAACCTTTTCCAACCTCTGTTTTGTTTGAGAGTTTGGTCCATGATGCTATCCTTGTTGTTTTATCCTGCACGTTACTTTCTTTGGTCGTCTGGTGTTTCATTGATGGTATTTGGATTTGGGCTCTATTGTATAAGATGTAAAGGGTGGATGGCTTTCAATTTCGGACTTCTTAGAGTTGTTTGGAGATGTTTGGCTGGGTTCTTTTTGGGTTTGAACTTTACTGTCGAAGCTCTGTGGATCTCTTTACTGCTTGTAGGTGCAGACATTTATTATTGTGATCCCACTGGAACTAGAAGCCTCTACATCTATTATGTTGTTGGTCGCTACTGTTATTTTGGGATTTGGTGTACATGTAATTTCTTTTTGGGTATACTTCTCTTGTGGTATACGTTTTGAATGATTACATGTAATTTTGGTTTGCTTTCTACTTTAGCCTTTATTTTATTTTGCATAGTGTTGAACTGCGGAGAATAGAACCCCTAGGACTATGATGTATTTTTTTGCTTTTAGATGGGGATCTATTTTCCCTCCCCAACTTTGTAACCTCTTTTTCTATTAACGCGGAAAGAGCCATGAGCAGCTCTTTGATTAAATATATATATATATAAGCCCAAGGGCAAATATATTAATACGGAAAAGATACAGAAAGGCTATATGAGAGGGCCTAAAAGAAAATCCAACTCACACAATATAACACACAAAAACCAAAAAAAATAAAGATACATAAAGGTAAAAAACCAAAAAGCCACAAAATGTTGCAAAAATGCTAGAGACGTCCCACTTTAGTTCTCCCTCTGCCTCTAGCCCTCGGAAGTGAGCAGGCTAACAAATTGCTAAGGTGAGTATCATTGCCCGTAGTAACCAACGTATCATCCATCAGATTCCTAAGCTCAAGTAGGTCTTCATTCTTCTTCTTCCTCCTGGATGTATAGACCTATCATTCCTCATCCGATGATTAACTCATCTGATTAGTATATTCCAAAGTTGCCCATGAGCCCCATGAGCCTGAGTAACATTAACAGCTTGTTCGACCTGATGAAGCAGTAGTGAAGCAGTAGAAGTATTGTCACCTGTATTATGAGTTATAAATTCTACGGCAAGTGGGGTTCTGAAGAATCACCACGATAGGAGGTTCCAAAAACGGGGGAGTTATAACTGGGGATTGAATGATTGTCATATTGCCAGAGAGAATAGTGTTATCTTCTAGGGTATCCTTTTGAATCAATAGTGTCAATAACTTGGAGCTGATCAGGAGAAGATGAAATTGCTGCCTCTGACAGAGCAATGTGTTTTTTTGGTCTGAGTTGGGGGGTGTAGATGGTGCATTGAAAACTAAAGTGGCTAAACATACGACAGTTTTAACAATACAAAGTAAAAGACTCAATCACTACCTTTTGTCAAGATCCATGATGTTGTGTGCCCAACCAAATTACCTCAGAGACGAGTGAAGTGATGTCTCTTTCAACAAGTACTCTGGCTTCAGATAGACGAGAAATATTAAAAGTAGAAATGTTCATTTTGAATGACTTACTATAAGCTGAGGCAATAGAGTATAGCATTTTTTGAGTAAAATAATGAAATTTCAGACCATGGAGGCGAATCCAAACCAGAATGATTGGTGGTTCCGTCTGTGGGTCAAAATTCACAGATCATTTCAGAATCTTCATTGCTCTGCTATCAATCAAGATTATTCTTCTAGCAATTAAACATGTGTAATCCTCTTCATTATTTAGTTGTATAAGAATATGTCTTTCATCTAATAGTCCAATTTTTCACTCCCCAAAAAATGCATAAGCTCAAATTCCTTAAGAATCAGCTCCATTTTGGGATAGTCATACAGAAATTTTCCGACCAAATTCAGTCGATAGGAGGAAGCAAGTTAAATACATTCAACCTCTGTAAAAGAGATGACAGGCTTCTCATTCTTCCTACCAGGTTTCTTAATATCCTCCGCTCACTCAAATGAATGAGGGAAAGAGTATGATTTAGGTGTAAATGAGGCGTGGACACCCACAAGTGCAGCAACATAAGATCTGCCTGAAGTCATCCCCAATGGATGGAGGTGACAGGAGTGGAAAACTGAAACAGGGAGCGGCGAAGCTCCTGCGATCTCAGCTCGAGGGGCAAGCAGAAACCCAGAAGAGGGAACAGGAGCGGAAACGAAGCCCTTGCGATCTCAGAACAAAATGGAAGGAGCGGAAACCCGAAACGAGTAGGAGTGGTGAAGCCCCTGCGATTTCAGCTCGAGCCCGAGGCGAGAGGCGACGGTTGGAAGGCACGGGATGGAGCCCGACGCAGCCGACACACAAGCAGAGACAACTCGATCGACGAAACCAAGAATACAATCCATGTATTTAGTTTTAGTTCCACTCAAATGAAGGCCTTTAGAACCAATGTAGACCTCCATAATTCAAGTTTTTCCTAGACTTTTTCTCTCATCTTATCCACGAAAAGGATATAATTAGCAAAACACATACACCAAGGTACATCCTCCTGTAAATGTCCAGTAAGACCATCCATAACTAAAGAAAAAAGATATGGGCTTAAAGCCGATCCCTGATGTAATCCAACAGAAATAGGAAAATATTTGGTCAATCCACCCTCAGTTCGAACACAAGTAACAACTCAAGTATACATATCTTTAATGACGTGAATATAAGTCATATCAACACATTTCTTCTCAAGAGCTCTTCAAAGGATATCTCTTGGAACCTGATCGTAAGCTTTTTCTAAATAAAAAAAATCAAATGTAGATTCTCTTTATTATCTCTGAACTTCTCCACCAAATCTCTTAAAAAATGTAAAACTGTCATATTAGACCTGCCCGATATAAATTCAAATTGATTATGAGAAATCTTTGTAAAACATCTTAACCTATGTTCAAATACCCTCTCCCATAATTTTAAAGTATAACACATCAACTTAATTCCTCTATAATTTGCACACTCTTGTACATCCTCTATATTCTTAAAATTGGGGACCAAAATACTCTTTCCTACACTCCTCAGACATTATTTTAGTTTTTAAAATAATTTTAAAGAGTTTAGTAAGCCAAGAAACTCACCAAATCTCCGAAATATTTTTACACTTCAATTAGGATATCATCAGGTCCTACAGACTTTCCACCCTTGGTTTTCTTTAAAACCTCCTCAACTTCTTACTTCTTTTTTATTAATGTCACAGTAAAAATGAAACGTTTTATTACTATTACGTATATTAAGATCACTAGGGTTGTCGTATTTTCAGAAACTTCATTAAAAAATTTATCAAAATAACTCACCCACCTATATTGAATGTCCTTTTCTAAAAAAATCAGTTTTTGATTTTCATCTTTAATACACTTGAGCTAAATCTTTATTTTTCATCTCTTTGTTTGGCTAGTTTATACATATATTTTCACCCTCCTTAGTATCTAATTTATTATAAAGATCATTAAAAGTAAAATTTTTAGCGTCACAAATTGTTCTTTTAGACTCCATGCGAGTCGTTTGATATTTTTCTCAGTTCTCTAAGCTTTTACATTTAAACCAATTTTTATAACATAACTTCTTATATTTTATCTTTTCTTAAATATTATTATTCCACCACCAACTATTTTTATTTATAAAAACATTTTCTTTTGATTCTTCAAGTATATCTTCTGTTAATTGTTTAATAGTGTTTGTTACTTTATCCCATAGCATTTGTTTCTTCATGAACATCCCAAATTTTGAACATAACTTCTTATATTTTATCTTTTCTTAAATATTATTATTCCACCACCAAATATTTTTATTTATAATTTTTTTTCTTTTGATTCTCCAAGTACATCTATTGTTACTTATTTAATAGTATTTGTTACTTTATCACACATAGCATTTGCTTCATCATGAACATCCCAAATTTTGAAATCTTGAGTTTTACTCATAAAAATAATTTTATTTGTATCTTTTAGGTTTCACCATCTAATTATACGATGATGATTCCGAGCATTCTTTATTTCACAACTCTTCATCTTAAAATCTAGAACTAATAAACGATGTTGGATACTTAAATCCTCACTTGGAATGATCTTACAATCTTTACAATCTCGACAATGTCTTCTTCTAATGAGAAAATAATCAATTTATATTTTATTAGATCCATTCTTCTAAGTAATAAGATGCTAATCTCTTTCTTTGAATAAAGAATTTGTAATAAAAAAATCATACGCTAAAACAAAACCTAAAATAGCTCTACTTTTTCATTAGTCACTCCAAAACTGTAGCCATCATGAATATTTCTGAAATCTTCTACCACTCTACCAACATGTCTATTTAAATCTCCTCCAATAAAATTTTTTTCTTCTAGAAGTATAATTTGTATTAAATCTTCTAAGTCATTCCAAAATTTATCTTTAGACCCTAAATCTACACCTACTTGAAGAGCATAAGCAGTTATAATATTAAAAATCTTAGTATCAATAATAATCTTAAGGGTTATAAATGTATCTCCAACTCTATTAATTTTTACAACATTAACGTTCAAACTCTTATCTATAATTACATCTACAACATTTCTAGTGTAATTTTTACAAGAATAAAAAAGTTTAAAACCTAAGTTATCAGTCTTCTTAACATTTTCTCCAACCCATTTAATTTCTTGAATAAATAAGATATTAATTTTTCTATGAATCATAATATCAACTAATTTCATTAATTTATCATTGAATGCATATATTCCATGATCTGATCCTAATATTAGTTTCATTAATTTCATGGACTAACTTCTTTACCCGCATCCATTCGTAATGTGGAAACCCTTGCTTATTTGGCGCTACACCCAGGCGCCGGTGTAGCAGCCCCTGCACACTTTTCACTGCATTCAGGCTGTACAGCACGTCACTTCCAGGAGAAACCTTAGCACTTACACAATGATCAAAGGATTCATGTCATGATTTTTTCGACAAGTTTTATGCTGGTTGTCGACTACCTAACGCAACCCTCCACTTTTTACATAAACTAGATTAGATACTAAAAAAAAGTAAGGATTTAATTCAAGCGTATTAAAGATAACAATCAAAAAATATTTTTCTTATTAGATATTCAACATAGGTCGGTGAGCTATTTTAATAAACTTTTCAATGAAATTTCTGAAAATACAATCGATCTTAATTATCTTAATAACGTTAATAGCAATAAAACATTTTATTTTTATCATCGCATTAATAAAAAAGAAAGTTCATGAGAATTTAAAGAAAACAAAATTGGAAAATCTGTAAGACCTGATGATATCCCTACTGAAGTGTGAGAATATATAAGAGCTTTGAGAGTTTTTTTACTCACTAAACTCTTTAATGTTATTTTAAAAACTAAAAAGAAGTACAAGGAGTAGAGGAATGATTTTTAAGTCCCCATATTTAAAAATAAAGGGAATGCATAAGAGCGTACAAACTATAGAGAAATTAACCTAATGTGTCATACTTTAAAATTATGAGAGAGGGTAATTGAACATAGGTTAAGACGCGATACAAAGATTTCGCATAATCAGTTTGGATTTATGTAAGACAAGTCTATTATAGAAGCTATACATTTATTGAGAGGTTTGATGGAAAAATAGAGTAAGAATGATCTACATATGACTTTTATTGATTTAGAAAGAACTTATGATAAAGAGAAGTCCTTCAGAGAGTTCTTAAGAAGAAAGGTGTTGATATGATTTATATTCAAGTCATTAAAGATATGTATACTAGAGTTGTTACTTATGTTCGAATAGAAGGGGGATTGATCAAGTATTTTCCTACTTCAGTTGGATTACATTAGGGATCGACTTTAAGCCCATATCCTTTTGCTTTAGTAATGGATGCTCTTATTGCACATTTACATGAGGATGTACCTTGGCATATGCTTTTCGCTAAAGATATCCTTCTTGTGGATAAAACTAGAGAAAGAGTTCAGGAGAAACTTGAATTATGGAGGTTTATATTGGAGTCTAAAGGCCTTTGTTTGAGTAGATCTAAAATTTAATACATGGAATATAGGTTTAGTATTAGTAGCTCTAGTGACAGAGTTGTAACTATGGTTGATCAAATTATTAAAATATTTCAACGTTTGTTATATCTTGTGTCTATTGTTCAAAGTAATAGTGATATAGATGGGGATGTTATTAGTAGAATTCAAGTTGGTTGGTCCCTGTGAGATAGAAAAGTACCACTTAGACTTAAAAGGAAAATTTTAAAAGATAGTGGTGAGACCTACAATGCTTTATGGCACAAAATGTTGCCTTTAAATGTGAAGCATAAAATAAAGTTAAGTGTTGCTGAGAAGAGAATTCTTAGATGGATGAGTGGCCTGGCACTTAGAGACAATGCAAAATGAATCTATTTGTGAAAAGGTTCGTGCAGCACCAGTGGCAGACAAGATTAGAGAGTCGGCCATCTTAGATGGTTTGGTTACATTAAACGTCGAACATCTGATGGTCCAGTTAGGAGAGTAGATAATTTAGATTTGATTTATGTAAAGAAAGACAGAGGTTGGCCTAAAAAAACTTGGGCATATTACATAAAAGATGATTTTAATCTATTAGTATTAAATGAAAATTTGACACTCAATAAGACACAATGGAGAAAAAGGATTCATGTAGTCGACTCCACTTAGGGGATAAAGGCTTGTTGTTATTGTGTTATTGTATATCAATAATATTTTAATATTAATTATCAATTATGTCTTTATTTTATTAATATCTACTTATTAATTAGCCCAATCTATAGTTAATGCATCATTATTCAGCATATTCAATCCATCGCACTTTCTAATTTTAATTAGCTAATCATTATATAAATATATAATATATATTTATTAATTATGTAATTAAAATTAATTGTATAACACTATTTATCTTTATTCTTTTTCCTCATCTATGGATCATAATTCGCTTAGCACTCAATGGCATCAGGCTCACAGCCCGTCATTTCTCTTTCCATAGTTCTATTCACATTTATTTTTCTGGTTCACAGCTTCCTAAAATCTTCTTTTGCCTCTACCCAAGTTACAAATGATATGCGTGATTTAAAATTAATGCATTCATTATTAAAATATTTTCTTATTGTATTTGTATAAAATAATTAGATACCAATACAAAATTTATTCAATTACTTTTTATTTATTAGATTTGTAAAATTATTTATTGATAATTTTATATAGAAATTCAGATGCTTATTCGAACGTTTTGTTTGTTTATTAACTCGTTTAGATATCCGTTCAATTGGCATAAGCAAATCAAATTCAAATATTAAAAAAAAATCTAAAAAGCCAACATGGAACATACAAGTGAAAGCTTGGCTCAAGCTCTCCAAACATGAACAGTTAATATTACCAACCAAGTCCAATTTGTGACATACTCGGCTCAAATACGCCCTAATTCTCCCTAAAGATAAGGTTGTTAAACATGATAACATGATAACATGATAATGTAATGGTCGAAGGTCAAGTTAAGGTTACTTCTGATAAGTTTGTTGAAAGGGCAGTTGAGTCCACTGAGATGATGTCAAGGCTACTATTTCCAGAGATGGAAAAGTTCATGGATTTTTTTCTTTACTTTTCTTTTTTTTTCTTCTTCAGGAATTTGATGTTAGAAGAAGGAAGGACACAGAGGAAGTCATTGAAGATCTATGATTTGGCAAAGTTAGCGCACAAGGTTAGCAATGGTAGCAGCAAATGCTATAAGAATAATAATAATAAAGCAAAGAATTTAGAGGAAATGGAAGAGTTTGGTTTTGTTGGGGGATGAGGGATGCTCGGGGAGGGGGGAGGGGCATTGAACTAGGTATATTATAGAAATGGGTGGATGAAGCATGAGCGAATGATGATGGGCTGAATTTTGTTTACAGTTTATGTTTGCTAAGAAAAATTGTTTATGTTTGCTTGGATATTCTACCGAGTACCTATTTTAAATATCTAAAGAAACATAGTATTATTGAGAATATAGAATGAAATGATAAAATAAAACACATCTTTTTATTTGTTTTAAAAATAATAAACGCATGTGAATGTTCAACATAGTTTTTTGCAAATTAGAACATTTACAAAAAAAAAAGAAACTAAGAAATGAAAATAAAAGTGATCCCAATCCTCTTGGTATTTGTTTGGGGTAACAACAACAGTAAAAGTAAATGCAGAAATAATGTGAAAAAAGAAATAACCTTTTTCCTGTTACAGGTACTACCAATATTTTTTTCCTGAAAAACGGGCAGCATATATCTTACATCTACCATACTTCAGCGACTCTAGTTGTAAAAATCAGCTTCCCGTTATAATTTTTTGAAAAACAAAGCAATAAAAGAGTGGCTTCAAATAAACTTTCAGTCTATATAAAAACGTGAACTAAAAATATAGATTTTGTAGCAGTTTAAGTCATGAATAAAAAACAACAAATTCACTTCATCAATTTTGTTAGTTAAAATTGCCTACAATTCTACTAAAGATGTGTTTTGTAAATGCTGCGTATGAAGCTTCAAAAACAACTGGATGGCATTGTACAATCAGCTAACATAGCCTGGAAATTAATGTTCTAAGAGCATGGTGACCTAGGCCAAATCTATTAAACATATGTTTTCTAAATGCTGTGAATGAAGCTTCAAAAGCAACTCAATGGTGTTGTACAATCAGCTAACATAGTCTGGGAATGAATGTTCGAAGAGCATGGTGACCTAAGCCAAGATGATGAAATAAACAACTCAGAAAAAAATAGAAAAGATTTAATGATATAATTTATTTAAGCAGTATTGAAAACATGAAAACTTAAAAAATAAATTTTGTAGCAGTTTAAATCATGAATAACAAACTAATTCACTTCATCAATTTTGTTGTTTAAAATTGACGCCTACAATTCTACTAAACATGAATTTTCTAAATGCCGGGAATGAAGCTTCAAAAACAACTCAATAGAATTGTACAATCAGCTAACATAGACTGTAAATGAATGTTCGAAGAGCATGGTGACCTAAGCCAAGATGATGAAAAAAAAAACTCAGAAAAACTCTGAAAAAAATAGAATAGATCTAATAATAAAATCTATTTAAGCATTATCTAAAACATCAAGACTGAAAATAATCATTAAATTGCTTTACGTATGATCTTACTGATAAAAGAAGTCAATTCTTCCAGGAAAAACAATTAGATACTTACAGCAACTGTGCATGCAACCAATCCAGGTTTCTCGCGTTTGTCCAGGGCTCCAATAAGAAAAATTAAAGCCCCAACATACCATGGAACAGCGGCAAGCAAGAAACCAGACAAGAATCTATTTAACAGTAAGAGCACACGTCAGTAACAAGCAGCATAACTGAATAAATAAATATGAGAACAAGACGGAGAACCTTTTAAGAAATAAGTTATTTGAGTTGAGAATTTCTAATACAAAACCGATATGAGTTAGAGAAAATTATGCAAAAAACATTAAAATTTTACATGTAACAAGCTCTTAATCCTTAACAATTATTCATCACGATTGCTGAAAAACAAGAATTATAAAGAAATCAAATCCAAGTTTAAAGACCTCCAAGTAGAAGAATGAACTAAACTTCACAACAATAAAAGATACGTAAATGCTTTAAAATTTGTGACTTATTAAAACAAATTTTACCGAAACTTGATTAAATTCAATCACTTAATCGAACAAATGACAAAATATAGTTGAAAACAAAAAAGGAAAAGAACTTAGCAAAAACCAAGCCAACCATTTGAACATGTAGAAAACCTCTCCTAGAACTAGTCAAATCTTTCACTAGACCAAGAATTCATCCCGGCATAGAAGGAATAGCATACAACAACAACAACAAAGCCTTAATCCCACTACATGGGGTCGGCTACATGAATTCTTTTTCTCCATTGCGTCCTATTTAGTGTCATATTTTCATTTAGTTCTAATAAATTAGGATCATTTTTAATACAATAAGCCCAAGTCTTCCTAGGTCTACCTCTGCCTTTCTTAACACAAGTC
>NEWO01001016.1:156684-166900 GCA_003013225.1 Phalaenopsis aphrodite
ATATATATATATATATATAATAACCTTAAATTAATCATATTTAAACCACATAAGATGTATACTTCATATGAAATTATTTTTTAAAAGTAAACCTACAAAATCAAATTTCTTACAATTCCTATCATACATAGAAATTAATAAAAATTTATATATCAATTAATATATATATATATATATATATATATATATATATATATATATATATCATAACTCTTAAATTAATCTAATTTAAACCACAAGATATATACTTCATATGAAATTAATCTTTAAAAGTAAACCTCCAAAATTAAATTTCTAACAAGTCCTATCATGCGTAGAAATTAATAAAAATTTAGAAGTGGTGTAGCAGACAGATATAAAACGTAGGAGCTCCAAGATTTCATGAAAAAATTAAAAGCAATATTGAAATTTAAAAGGCAATTAGTTCAACACAGAAGGTAAAGTTGCATAAAATCTCAAATCTCATAAAGAAACTCAATGGAAACTATTATTCATCATTCTCCCTTTCACCATAAAAAAACTCAATGGAAACTATTATTCATCATTCTCCCTTTCACTCACATAAGTTATTTCTCCTTCAAATAGAATTTTTTTGTCTTCAAACCTTTTCTATTTTTATTGTTCTTCTTCTCTAAGTAAGGCAACTTCAATTTCTCTTTCTTGAGTAATGGCAACAAAAATAGATACCGATCAAAATAATTTGGCTCATATTCTAAACAATTACATAATTTTGATCAACTTCAATTGATAATTGCTCAACTTCTCTCCAAGTTGGATCTTCATTAACAAAACATTCATTACCCGCATCTCCGATTTCCCAATTTTTAATTTTAATAAAAAAATAAATTGATTTAGTAATGTTTAATTCAAATAAGCTCTAGTAAGAAGATAATTTATGTAATTTAAGTGCATCCAACAACAGCACATAAGTTTTACAAAGCAAACAATCATATGTTGATTGATATATAATTATTTAATAGTTCAATTTTTCAATTATAGATATTCAATTCAAACAACTTTTACTACTACAATTTCATCACTAACTTTAGATCCAATTCTAATCAATAGTGTTTTAATGAGCTAAGTATTGTCTGAAAATGATTGCCTTATTGATATTTTAGTTGTATGAATCACCTTCGTGTACTAAACTATCCCTTTTTCAATAAATTAACGCATGGTTTGAAACAATGTTGTTGAAAGCATGTTTCAAATGCAAATCAATAGGATTTCTCATTCTCAAATATACTTCATTGATTTCTACATACTCTTCATTCGTAATTGACTAAATTATTATTATGATTTTCAAATCATTAGAATTTTTATTTCCATATTGATACTGGAGTTAACCCAAACCACAATAGAAATATAAATATTATTGTTGAATTCAAATCGAATTACAGACGACTCTTCAAACAGAAAATAAGTGATAACAAACACAAAAACACACCTAAAGCATATCCCAAGATGGTGGAGGTCGGCTAGGTGGATCAGAATGGTTGGCAGCAGCAAAGAAATGTTGGTGACAATCTGCAGGCAGCACATTAATGCAGGGACAACAAGTATGGAGGATTTCCCGAGTGATGGCAGCAAGGTGGGGGGTGGATAGCAGTAGAATAGTAAAAGGATGGCGTTCCCTGACTATCCTAAGAGGCAGCGACACGGTGAGAAGGGTGGGACAGTAGAGAGGAGGTGTGGTTTGGGCGGCAGCAAAGCTAGAAGGAAGTGGGAGGCGACTGGGAAGCTAGCGCGGCAAAAATAGCTACGGGAAGGCTGTTGTGGCCGGCTGCAGCGATATACAGCAATCAGGAACAATGGGGGAGGATGTGGAAGGAGATACCATGAAGATTATCACCAGGGAGAAAGATATAACCGAAAGATTACTCAATCCCTCAGATACAACCCTCAAAAGAAAAAATCAGACATTGACGCTTGTTCTGACAAAAAATTGAAATAAAACTCACCAAAAACTAGACCCTAAAATAGCAAACATCAAATTTATAATATGTTCTAGTAGTTAGAATAGTAAGGAATTAAAATAGAAAAGAAGTAGAAGTAGGAAGGAAATAGAAAAGTTAAGGGATCAAATAGAAAAAATGGTCCGCGGTACTAGCAGCTACAGTACCGCGACCCAGGCTCTTGCATCAAATATTGTTTTTATAATTTCTTGAATTAGCTTAATCTTGAGATTGCCAATAATAGTCTAAAAATTTGTGTACTTTTTTTATATTTACTACTAAATTAAAAATGTAATTGCTTTATATGTAAACTTCCCTTTTTTGGTGAAGAATCAATGATCTTAACTATTTGGTATGATTGATTCTAATATGAAAAGGAAGGATTCATCTTGAAAGTATACAGAGTTAAATTTTGAGTCAAGAACCCGTGCATATTTTTATTGTGATAAAAAGAACAATGGAGGTGTACACAAAACAAGGAGCACCATACCAAAAGAAGTAATGTGATTAGGCACAAGAAAGTTCCTTCAATGGTAAAGGAAGACCTACTTGTTAATCGACAAGAAAAAAACTGAAACAAAGTTTATGCTTGGAACATAATGAGAGTGAGATTGAGAATACTAACGAATAAGATGTTAAAATATTCTTGTATTTTCAAGAGAGATCAATAGAAACAAGTTCTATAATAGTATGTATCGATCTAGAACATTAGGTTAAAGCACCGGGCCCCACCCCACCATGCACCCCAAGGGTTTGCTTTTTGCGGTCGATCACAATATTTGGCCAACCTGCTATCTTAAGCTACACCCACAGTTGAAAGGGTCATCATGATGCCTAAAGCTCCCACTTGAAAGCCAAATTGAGCAGCATTGCCAAGGCATCTATAAATCGTGGTAGTGTGGGCACCTATATCTATATTCAAAAAACATTCTCCATCCTTTTAGTGCCAAGCCATTAACAACCCGTAGTGGTGTGGGAAGGCTCTCAGGCCCATCAAACATATCCATGTCCAAAAAATTTCCCCATCCTTTTAATGTCATGTTCCATAACATTTTAAATTCAATGTTTTTTTAACATTTTTTCTCAGTTGGTTGCTTAGAGTTTTAAAACATGTTCCAAGAAATAATTAGTTTAATAAACTCCATAATTTACTTCGATATAATTAGATATAAATACTAATTTTAAATTTCTAAGAAAACCTTCAAAATCTCTCAAAAGTGATGTTCTTATTTCCATACATGAAGTGATTGAAAATGAGATTATTATTTTCAAAACCATTTTTTCTATATAAAATCAGCCAACCAATCCCCAAAGTAAATTTATATGACGTGAAATTTCCTATTTAACTCCATTTCCTCGTGATTGAATTTCGACGGAAATTAAAGTGTTAATAAAAAGGTGAATAAAAAGTCTTTGGAATCAACCATCACCAAAGAATTCTCTATCCAACACAACAAAGGCCTCATTTGGTTGCTTGTTGATATAAAAAAATATTTTGAAAATGATGATTTCATTTCATTCATTTTGTGCATGAAGTCAAAATCATTGCAATTGAGAAAGTTTTAAGAGGGTGGAACCTGTAACCATCGTTGATGTCTAACTACCCCAACTAAGAGATAGAACTAACAATTCTTATCGTTTTCCATAACAAGTTTTCCAACTTAATCAGCCAAATTGGGCCTAAGATCATTCATTAGTGTAAGAAATAGAGCAAACAACAAAAACGGTTCTAGTAGTAAACTTCGAAAGAAGCATAAAAAATGAAAATGTTACTTACAACACCCATCCAATGCCAATGCCACCGCATGGAAGGCGACGCTCTCTGACGGGTATGCCTTCTGCCACTATCGCGTAGGGGATAGATTGGTATCCAACTGGAATCACTGTAATAAACTCTATTAAAAAAAAAATTAAAAAAAAAGTAAACCGAAAACCTAATTCGAGCTCTGAGAAGAAAGAAACATGCAACGAATAAAATAACCAACCGGGTATGGCTTGGTACGCCGCCGGTGGCGCCGGAGGCAGTTGGGGTTGCGGTTGGTAGAAATGAGGAAAGCTGCGAGGAGGAGCAACGGGAGGAACGGCTGGCTGTGCAAAAGTCCCGTAGCAAGGAGTTTGGACGGGGACCTTCGAAGGATCACAATCCTCTCTTTTAGCACCCATCATCTCTCGCTCCATCATCCCTGTCTCTGTAATTTCAGAATTCTTACTATTATGGATGCCTCTCAAAGATGGCATTAAAAATTAAAAGAGAAAAAATTAAGAATGATTTAGATAAATACTTCTTACTTCTTATGTATTTCCATTAACATCTAAACTTTAATTTTTAAGTATATCACATTAATTACACATGAAAATTTTTAAAAGTTAAAATATTGATTCTTTTATAAATGTAAAAAATAATTTTTAGATGTTAGAAATGTAAATACTAGAAATTGGTGGCATGTACATAAATACCCCAAAAATTATGTTTGCATTCCTCATAATAATTTTAAAAAAAGCATTAATATGGATATCATTTAATTCTTAAATATTTTTATTTTTATCACCTAAATTTTGCCTTTAAATAAGTGAAATACATATTTTCATGCATACTTCTAGTGATATATGCATGTAGAACTTAAAGTTTAGGCTTTAGAAATGGAAATACATAAGAATTGAGTGGTTAAGGATATAATTTTTCCTAATAAAAATAAATAAAATATTTTTAATGTTCCCTCTATTAGAGAAATATAACTAAAACTTTATTTCAAATTACAAAAATTTGAAATGTGCTAGAGTTGAATCTCAAAATATCTTTCGAAACACTCCCAAAGAATAGAGTGTTGGTTAAATTAGATGAATAAGAGAAAGTAAGAGAAAGAACTAATTCTCAGGGAATAAATCCAGTGGTTTTTTCTATATAAATGATCCTCCTATTTTTAAGTCATAGAATGGGTCTGATAAATTATGTGATTGTCCCTCATTTGATGAGAACATTATAGTCATTTATTAGTCATTACCCCTCTACATATTTGAAATTGAATAGGATATATTTTGACCTTATAATTATTGTTGACGTTGTTCCATATTGGTAACTACCACTGGCACCGTTTTATATGTGTAACTGTTTGACTTGATGACATGCGTCAACTCTATGTGATTTCACATACTTTTTGTCATGCATTTTACATACTATTTTACCTCATTTATCACAATTTTATGCTTGTAGAATGATTTTTTTGTTATTTTGCAGATTATATGTGTCACACACAAAACAGAATTAAAATGCACAGAAATAGTGTTGTCTGGTGTGACCACGCCTGATCTGAGCATGCCACACCAGATCTAGGTGTCACCATGCCAGATCGGCATGGCCATGCCAATTTCGTGTGTGACCACGTCGGGATCTAGCATGACCAAGCAACGGACCGCAAGAACTCGTTCTGGAAGTTTTTTCCGTGTTGATTTTTGTTAAATGTTTAAAAGGGAAGCTAGGGCGTGAATTGAGGTGTTCTTGGGTGGAGAGGAGAGTTGGTGACGACTAGAGAAGATATTTTTTAGAGTTTTCGTTAGGTTTTGTATTCCTTTATGGGTTGAGGCCCTAAGGTTTCTTCTACCTTTTTCTTTATATTGTTCTTATATGTTTTAAGAGGTTATTATATGAGAGAGGAGTTGGTTGCTATAGAATAGAGAACAAATTATTTTGTTAGTATTTACTTTTTAGTTTTACTTATAATAATGGTTTTGTTGGGATGATTTTCTGGTGTTCTTTCTATCATGTGTCACTAAACTTTCTTTCGCGTCTCTCTGATTTATGTGATGTGGTTTTATGATTTCTGAATTAATTTTTTTCTCTATATCATTTTCCTCAGACAACAGGGCTTTTCATGATTGTGTTAACCATAAAGTTTTGTTTACTCCTGATCTGATAAATTAGAATATTAGCATATTTCGTGATATGTGACTCATACCCGCTGTGCAGAGAAATAAAATGGTTTAACCACAAAATGCAGGTAACAATAGACATATTTTAACTGATTTTTGTAACCTCGGAAAGGGATCAGAACAAATCTGCAGAATGTCATGGGGATTGAGGAAGCCTCAACTTCATTGATTCTAGCTTTCATTTGACCTAGATATATGCAATATGAGGACTTTATATCCCTGATGACAACAATCATGTTGGGGAAAGTTTAGAAAAATCATGAATCATCACGTCATCTAAACACATGGGCTCAAGCCTCACATACCTTGAAAACATATAAGGTTTATTTGTCAACGTTTTTCATATTCTCCAAACACATTATCTTTTGTTATTGCTTTTAAGTAGGATTTTACAAAACATTCTTCTATTTATGATCACGTTGAACAAGGTTTAGAAGTTTAATAAAATAGAGATTCACCCATCAAAATAGTTCTTAGTCCTTTCTTCGCGGGATCGATACTTTGTATTCTTTAACCACATTATTACTTGACACATGCACTTGCTTTGCACAACCGACTTACATCCCGACAAGTTTTGGCACCTCAAGTTTTTTGCATCATTGTCGGAGAATGTTGTTAAGAAGAATTCTGATTTTTTGAGAACTTTAGTTGAACAGCGGAGAACCCAGTTTTCACAATTTTTTTTTTGTATTTGTTTGCTCTTATTTTGTTGGTGTGTTTAATTACATTGTTGACCTTAATTTTTTTAGGTATGTTTCCCTCTCTAAAGCCTAGGATCTAGCTATAGGACTTCCCGATTTACTCTCCTAGATGACTAGAATTATGACTCACACCACTTAAAAATTCAAACCACCTCTTGACACTTTTTAGTCTCATATGTGTGGCTCGAAATCCTAAACATTTAGTTGAGTTGATTGGAACCAACATTTTGAAACTCAATTTGAGTTCCTATAAGGATTAGAAATGCCTTGAGAGGACCCTTTTAACTTGGGGGTTTAATTCTTTGAACTGGCATAACAATACACATACATATTCACATTCACACACATGTTCTTATTCACATTCACATACAATTCATAACACACGCTGACATTATAATTCACATTCTTATTCACATTCACATAAAATTCATACCACACACAGATTTTAATTCACAATCATATTCACATTCACATACAACTCATAACACACATATACACTATATTTCACGTTCACACCCCCATGTTGATTCACCATATTCATGGACCTAAATTAAATTAGCCATGGATTAAAATCAACTCCACAAAATTTATTTAAAAATTCCACAACAAAAAATCCAAAAAAAAACCCAAAATCCATAAAACTCAAGCCCAAGCCACCTACCCAAAATCAAAATCAAATTAAATTTTTCTTAACATAAATTAAGCCCTCTCATCTCATAAAAGATTAATCAAACCTAACATGTAAAGTTTCATGATTTGATTGTCCAAATTATGGTTTATGAAAAATGACATAAAAAATCCAAAAATCCACTAAATTTATTTTAATGCAAGCCACCAAGCCATATCAAAGCTTCATGCAAGTCATTAAACCACTTATAGCCAAAGATGACCACCTTTTTGGATTTCCGAAAAAGTGTTTAACCACTTTAATGACTCATCCAAACCTATGCTTAACTCAAATTTGTATTAACTTTTTTATATTAAGCAAGTATATATATTAAGCTCACATGACATGAAATGATAAAATAATAATAATAATAATAATAATAATATATAAAATAAAGAAAATAAAATTTTAAAAAACATAAGATAATGTTGTTTTTTAAGCACATTGTTTGGTATGAGAAAGACTTCTTTTTATTACCCAACACTTTTTCCCCTCCACTCTCTTTCTTCACATTCTCTGCAACCAAACCCACATCTACACTCCACCTTTCCTTCCCATTTTAGAGAGAGTATAATATGAGTTTATGGAGATGTAGATTTTTACATTTTCTGGAGAGATAGGTAAGGGAATTTGAGAGATATGAGTAAGGAAGAATGAGAGGCGCGCGGATTGGCAGTATACATTGTTGGAGAGATTTTTCATCTTTCTTTCCAAAGAAAAAAAGCTAAGTATTGCGTTCTTCCTTTTCTTGTAATTGTTGTAAACACTTTCTAGTGGATTTTCTTTGATTTAAATGAAGTTTTCTTTGTGTTTTATCCATGCTTCATAAGCAGTTTTCTTTACTCTTTTCTTTTAATATAAAGTAGTGGCATGTGTAAGAAATTTTTTTTTATGATAGAATTGTTTCTATTTTCATGTGATGAGTAATATCTCCTTCACTTCATTGACATAACTTAAGTGGCAATACATTATATTAAAATCTCTTGTAAGTGAAACTAAGACGCGAGAGAGCGNTGTTTTATTCATGCTTCATAAGCAGTTTTCTTTACTCTTTTCTTTTAATATAAAGTAGTGGCATGTGTAAGAAATTTTTTTTATGATAGAATTGTTTTTATTTTCATGGGATGAGTAATATCTCCTTCACTTCATTGACATAACTTAAGTGGCAATACATTATATTAAAATCTCTTGTAAGTGAAACTAAGACGCGAGAGAGCGGGATCTCGTAACTAAAGATCACTCACATTGTCTGGTTGGCTATTGCAAAATAGTTTGACCTGCAATGCAACTTCTTAAGAAAAATAATTCATGATCTGTTTCTATTTAGAGCTTCTAGGTGACACATAGTTGCATAAAACTAATAGAATACTAAGCATATTTATATGCTAGAAAGAGAGTAGGTAGAAATATGTTCATTGTTTGCATATAGTTTATCACACAATTCTATCAATTATTTTAATACTTTTGCCATTATTTTTATTTACTTTTCCTTTAATATGATTTAGATAAAGGTTTTGGAATGCATGTTAGAATTATTTTTATTATTAATGTGAAGATATTCACTTGAACTTCATTCAAATTGTAGTTTTGGCCTATTGTAATGTTAAAATCCATTATAATTGCATTAAGACCTAGTAGGGAAGTGTAATTCACAACTGAGTAGAGCCACATTTCACTTTAGAAAGAGCCATGGTGATCATCCAAAGGGGGGGGTGCAAATAGATATAGAGACAAGATTTGATGGGCATAAAATTGATATTTCTAGGGTGATAGGCTTAATTATTTTATCAATTTGGTATAGAGTTGGAACTAAGGGTCGCTGGTAGGTCCTATAGAGAAAGCACGGTAGGTAACCTAGAGATGGGAGGCTTAAACCCACCCTGCACTACTATACATGCCGACACCAACTTTAGATTAGCCAATGTGCTTTATGCACGGAAGGGTTAAAGAATTGGTATGCTCCAATTTGCCGCTACTACGTTAAATTCTATACATTTCATTCCTTCACATTTTCTATGTCATCTCACTTGAGAATGGTAGTTTTTAACACTCATAATTCACCAAACCAATTTATCCAGATAAGTTATATTTAGAACTAATATTGCATTAAGTAATAATTTTTATCCTTACATTTAATATTTTCATTCAAGAGTAGTTGCTCGATAAAAAAAACATCTTAATCGACCTTCCAAACTAAGACCTGATAGTAGTAGACTAGGATTTTGTCTAAGGGCTTTCTTACCTCGCTTTTCAGTGGGATCGATACTGGCTTTAAGGAAAACCCTATATTACTTGAAACGATATGTATACTTGTGTATTACCCCTAATGTGTAACCTATAATTCAAACTTTACATTCATTTTAAACACTAACTGCTTAATTAAATTGGGTCAAGTTTTTGGGTCAGAAAAAATATATATAAACTGCATAATTATGGGTTGGTTCAAGTTTTTTGCACCATTCCAGGGGATGTTTAGGTAAGAATTTTAGTTGAATTTAGAAGACCTAGATTTGAAAATTGTAGTTTTATTGTCTAGTGCGTTTAATTATTATGTGCTTATTTTAAATTAAAACAAAAAATATCAAAATTCTTATTAGTTAAGTCTCTAGATTTGTATGTGTAGTTCAGAAGTTGCAGACTTTGAATCATACGACTCAGAAATAAAGAGAACTGTTAGGAGGATTTTGGAATAGTAAAGATCTTCAAAAGCTATTGTAGAAATGATGAATTATTATGAAGATGATAGACTGAATATTTTAATTTCTTGAATTGCGGATATTTCAAGAAAATTAGATCATTATGCAATGTGTCATTCTCATAAACCCCTAGTCATTTAGAAAAATTTATTTGAAGAGATGGTTGAAACTAACTCTTTTGAAAATATCAATGAGATAAACGATCACATTAATAACCTTTATTTCAATTATGACAACTCAGGCTGGAAGGATTCTTCCAACTTTAACTGG
>NEWO01001017.1:96147-112641 GCA_003013225.1 Phalaenopsis aphrodite
GGGTTATACGAAGTCCTAAAGATAAGATGAGGATTTATGTTTCATAAGCAAACAACCTCGAAGTCATATGGCTTTGTTGTTTAAGTATAAGTAAGGAAGATTGGTTTAGTTGGGGAAGACAGGTTTTGTTGTTGAAGATGACCGTGCTGCCCACCATGCTAGCTCCAAGCTCCTTTTCACAATGAGTTTGAGTTTCTAGTGTGTCAAGCTATAATATCAAATCAAGTGGCCTTATGGTTAAGTCCTTCACATTTTATGGGGGGATGTTAAAGTTGATTAGAGTGACACCGGTTAGGATCTTACAGTTCCCTCATTCTGACACCACTATTTTCTATTGGATTCACTTAGTCCAAATGAACTTACTAAACCCAACTTAATGAGTTCCATAATTTCATTTAGACCGTGGGAAGCGTCGTTAGCAACCGTAGGTTACCTCCAAGGAATTCTCGATCATCCGATAGAGACATCTTAATTTAGTTGCAATTGTAGTTTTGTGTGATATTTATGATTAAATTTTGAGTTGTTTTATATTTTGAATGTTGTGGTGGTGAATTTTATCTTGGTTGATTTTAGTTTTAGTTTTGGTTTTGTGGCTATCCTGATAGTTTTAGTTTTTATGCAGGGTGGCATTGTTGTTTAGTATGCAAGTTTGCAGGTATAAAAGTATAGTATAAATGTACAAGAAAGACAACACTGAAAACTGTAAAAGTGTACATGGCGAGTCTTCTCGTTCCACCACCTGAAACTCAAAAGGCATGTTAAGGCAGTTTATATGAAACAGAGAAGTAAAATTTTGACGACTTACCTAACCCTAGGTCATATCTTGGTGGGTCCTTAGAAGTATAATTAAGGATAATGTTGTCAAGCAAAATATATTAAGTTTAATAGATCTCTGAGGTATCCAACAGATCTAGAGAAAGAAGCAGGTCTGTGCTACTCTCTTGCTGTCCGGTGGAAAATCCTGAGTTCATTTAAACTTATTATGTTGCTTAATAATTCATCCTATAAATACCCTTAGTGCTCAGTAAGCATTGATGTATCAATTATCCCTAAGAGTAAAGTAATTATCGTTTGTAATATAATTTTGAATATTATGTGGGTGAAGACCCTTAAAGAGGCAAGTTAGTGTCATTGAAACACTTAGCAAAATTTTGGTCCTAATTGCGCTTATAGTGTTTGAAAAATGTCTTAATTTTAATTGAGTTTGTTTTTCTAATCCTCATTTAATCAATTTTGATTTAGCCTAAGTCACTACTAAGCCCTTAAGACCTAGGTGAGCGTCTTAATTAGTTTTAAAAAGATTAAGCTTTAGGTAGTCATGATTCATGATTTGAATTTTATTTGAAAATCAAAATATGGTATTAAATTGATTAATTATTGACTTCAAAAGTACTACCACTGAGTCGAGGGTTCAATTTATTTTGATAAACTTCCAAATTCTAATAATTTTTAGAAATTTTTTAACTTATCTTTTCAATTAATAAAGTGAGGTTTGTTTCTACTAATTAACTCCTTGTGTTTCGAACATCCAAATTAAGATCAGAGGTTACCCATTTCCCTCCTTGAATTAAGCTTAAATGTTAATTAAGGCTAAATTTCCAAATTTACACATTAGTCCTTAAGGTTCTAACACTTTATAAGTTATCAAATTCAATTCAAATGACTTTAAAATTATTATCCTACCTCATTCATGGGTCAATTAAGACATTAGAGGAGAAAATGTGATTTTTGAAAATTTAATTTAATTTCTATAATTATTTTCATGCAAAAAAAAGATTTTTCAAAGAAAATTTCTACTTTGACCAAGGTAAATCCTAATATATTGAAATTTTTACTGGAGATAGACATAGACTAGAGAAGCATTTAGACCAAATTTCATGATTTTTTAAATTTTATTTGAATTTTAAAAATTATTTTAATTTCTAAGGTATTTATTAAATATAAAATATTTTAAATACAGAAAATTAAATTTTATATTTTTTTAAAATCTTCCTAAGGTTAAAGAACTCAAAGGAAAAAAATTTATACTTTTTGGAGTTTTATTTGATTTATTGGAATTATTCCCATTTTAGCCCTTAAAAATTATTTTTAAGCTTTGAAATTCAATATCTTTATTTAAAAAATTAGGAAAAATATTATAATTGTTTCTAAGTGCTTAGGAAGTAATTTAGAATATTTCCATGAATTTTATTATCTTTATTTTCATTTAGAATTTTTGCTTAGGAAGTAATCAAGTTTTTAGTTTAATATTCATTTTATTTTTAGAAAATAACCCTGATCAGAGAGAACTCAAAAAATAAGTCTTTATAAATGTTTGAGTTATATTTTGATTTTTTTAAAATCATTTAAGTTTCGAAAAGATTATTTATCTTTAAAAATCATCTTAAATTACCAAATGAACCCAAAATGCTTTGGAATTTTTATGGTGAGTTCTCTGGATCCTAAATAACAGTGGAGATAAAAAAACTAAGTCATTTTGGTGTTTGCATTTTTCAAAATTAATTATCTTAGTGATTTAGGGTTTGTGAAAATTAGGATTATTTTGAATGACTTGGCTCATGAGAAATTTTCTTAAATGTTTTGTGGTCATCATAAACCTTTCAAAATTTTCTTGGATTTTTCTAAGTAATATGCTAATTTTCATGATTATTTTAAGAAAATAACGCACATAAACTTGAAAAACATGATTCTCTGTCTAAGGACCTGCTCTGACTTTGGAAAAATCAAGGAATATTTTCTAAGATAGAGGCAAAAACATGTTAAAATTTCAAGCCATGGTGATATTACTACATGCATGGAGAATCAAAACATCCAAATCAGTATTTAATTAATTAAAAATAAAATATTCATCACATGGACTTAAAATTATTTCCAGATTGTTCTCCTCTGTTCACTAAGAAAGAAGATATTTTTATTTTATTTTTGTGATTTTTCTACACCAAGATATGAATTTTTAAAGCTAGGCATAATTTTATGATTTTTTTAAATCCCTATGTATCTATTTAAGTTCGCGGCGCCACCTCAACCTACGAAGGCTCCGAAGCTCAACGCGGCGTGCTCCTACTCGACACCGCAGTCCACCTCAGTGCTGACTCGGTCTGCGGTTTATGTTCCAAAGCGCTGTCCAGCTAAATCACGACTGCCCATCCGATACACACGCGATCGGATTGCTTTTTGTCATTGTCCCCGATAGCCTAGCCCGAGAACCGTCGATCTTCTAGCCTTAAGATCTCTCTCATATCTTAACCAAATTGGATGAAATTTTTTTTAAACACTCGTTTAGACTAGAGGAACATATCCATACGATTATGATGCCATGAAATCAACTCAAAACAAATGGAGAGTTCAAATAGGCTCGAGCGGAAGAGAAATTTTATACCTTTACTCTGAGAAGTGAAGTTTTGATTAGAGAGTCATGGCATGTTTGTTGTGATTCAATGAGGCTAGGGATTGAGTCTCTGGTGTTGGTGTAAGTCCTAAGTATGATTTTGTTCGCAGCCAAATTTGGGTGTTGGTCTAAAGCTATGGTAGAGGCTCTGTGAGAGGTGAATTTGATGAGACTTAAGCTTCTTTCACTATTGTGAAGGTGTGGGTGAAGTTAATTTGAGTTTGGTGGATTGTGGAGGTGTATTGGGCTCTGTCCTGGTATCTGGCAAGATTTCGAGCTCAAAATTGAACTCCGACAGTGGAAATTTGTGAGGGAAAACAGTTGAAATGCACTGAGCGGATCTTAGGAAAGCTTCAAAATCTTTATTTAGAAAATCAGGAAAAATATTCTAATTTTTCCTAAGTGCTTAGGAAACAATTTAGAACATTTCCATGAATTTTATTATTTTTGTGATTTTTATGGATTTTTAATTATTTAAATATTTAAAATAAGCTAAAAATGAAGTTTTTATTTTAAAAACCATTTTATTTTTAGAAAAATACCCCTGATCACAGAAAACTAAAAAATTAGTTTTTATAAATTTTTTAGTTATATTTTGATTTTTAAAAATCATTTAAGTGCCAAAATGTTGTTTATCTTTAAAAATCAACTTAAGTTACCAAATGTTCTCAAAATGCATTGGAATTTTTATGGTGAGTTTTTTGGATCTTAAGTAATAGTGGAGATTAAAAATCAAGTCATTTTGTTGTTCATATTTTTCAAAATTAATTATCATAGTGATTTAGGGTTTGTGAAAATTAGGAGTATTTTGAATGACTTGACTTATGAAAAATTTTCTTAAAGGCTCTCTGGTCATTATAAAGCTCCCAAAATTTTCTTGGATTTTTCTAGGCAACATGCTAATTTTCATGATTATTTTAAGCAAATAATGAACATAAACTTGAAAAAGATGATTCTCTGTCTAAGGATTTTCTTTCACTTTGGAAAAAGCAGGGAATGTTGTCAAAGAAAGAGGCAACAACATGCTAAAATTTCAAGCCATAGTGTGATTACTACATGCATAGAGAATCAAAACATCCAAATCAGTATTTAATTAATTAAAAATAAAATATGCATCAAATGGACTTTAATTATTTCCACATTGTTTTCCTCTATTCACTAAGCAAGAGAGTATTTTTATTTTATTTTTGTAATTTTTTTACACCAAGATATGGATTTTTGAAGTTAGGGTATTTAAATAAATTAAAAAAATCCCTATTTATCTATTTAAACAGCGAGGCACCATGTAGATCCTAGGCATCTCCGAATTCCACGCGGCGTGCTCCCATTTGACGCCGTCATCCACATAAGCAGCCACGTGTCCCGCTGTTCGTGTAAGGAAGCATTGTACAACTTCATCTCAACCATCCATCTGATACACGCACGATCGGACGACGCTCCGTCATTATCCCCGATAGCCTAGCCCTAGAACCGTGTATCTTCTAGCCTTAAGATCTCTCTCATTTATTAACCAAATTGGATGAATTTGTTTTTAAACGCTCGTCTAGACTAGACAAACACATTCATGGTTATCAAGCCATCAAATTAACTCTAAGTAAATGGAGAATCAAAAGAGGCTCGAGAGGGGGAGATATTTTATACTTTTGCTCTGAAAAGTGAAGCTTCAATCAGTGAGTCTGGGCACGTTCCTTGTGATAAAAAGAGGCTAGAGATTGAGTCTCTGGTCTTGGTGTAAGCCTATGTATGATTTTGATCACGGCCGAATTTGGGTGTTGGTCTAGAGCTATGGTAGAGGCTATGTGAGAGGGGAATTTGATGTGGCTTAAGATTCTCACACTTTTATGAAGGTATGAGTGAAGTTAATTTGAGTTTAGTAGACTGTGGAGGTGTATTGGGCTCTGTCCTGATTTCTGGCAAGATTTCGAGCTCAAAATTAAACTCCGGCAGTGAAAATTGGTGGGGTAAAACAATTGGAATGCACTGAGGATTTTAGTGAAGCTTTATGGTCAGTTTGGAGAGGTCTCTCTAAGAAATTGTTAGCACCACCTCCCATGGCCGTGGAAGGTGCTTTTTATAAAAATGGCTAAGGGTTGGCTGTCATGGCCAGTTATGGGGTGCGTTGTGCTGCTTAGGTGGAGGGCAGAGGAGCTCTACAAATTAATTTGGCTGAGCTGGCCTCTATGTTTGATTTAGGTGAAGTTCCATGGGGGTGGCTCTCAGTTTTGAGCTTCTCCATTGAGTAGGCTGGCTGGCTATGGTAAGGGGAGGTGGCTAGGTGCTCAAGGTATTAAGGGGAATCTGTCAAAACAATTTAATACAATGGGGTTTATTTTTGGTACGGGTATCTTAAGCATGTGTATTTTTTAAAATAAGATCACTTAATTTGGTGGACTTTTAATCCATGGCTCATCTAGCTTGGGTTAGATGGGCTTTGACTCAGTCTTAGGGTCTAACCAATGGCTGAGGTGGAGTTAATTTGACGACTTTGGGGTAGCTAGGCCATCTTTATTGCATGGGTTCAATGTGGGACCAAGTGATCAAAGCTTGGGTTTGGGATAGGTTTTCCATGTCAATTGACCCAATTGATTGATTAATATTGTGTAGATGATTGTGATGAAGATTTTTGGTGAAGGGTTGAAGTGATTTTGAGTTCAATTGGTAGGTCAATTTGGGGGATTTTTGAAATTTGGCCAATTTGGGCATGTTGGGTTAGACATGGATCTAGGTTGAGCTAGCCTTAGGCTAAGTCGAAATTGAATGGTCCATATGATCAAGGGAGATGTTTTAAATATTTTTCATGAAGGGATAGAGTGGAAAGTTTGGGGTTAAGGCCCTCAATTTGGTGAGATTTTGAGACATGGTTAATTTGGGGTAAATTTGGTGCTTTTTGGACTTAGGTTGAAATCAAATGAAATTGAGGCCTCACCAAGGCCAATTGAAGGTCAAGTTTGATTTATGTAGATTTATGAAGGTTTTTTAACACAAATTATGGAAAATGGAGTAGGCCATGGATTCAATTTGGTGGAACCAAGTCATAGGGCCAAAATTGGGTTTTTGGTTTAGCTCAAAATTGGGTTCAAATCATGAACCAATTGAGCTTGGATTTGGTCTAGATTGGTTACATCAATGATTAATTTGAGTTTAGAATTGAAATTGGGGTAAATCGAGACCAATTTGATAGACATTTGAGGTAATTTGGAGAAAATATGGGCCTTTAAAGGGCAATTTGGGGTTTTTGGTCAAAGATGGTCAAATTGGTCAAATTTGGTCATGTAATAGTTGAGAAAAATGAAACTGGGAATGTTTAGGGGGTTTTGGTAGTTTTTTTGGATTTTTTGGAATTTTTGGAATTTGGGGTGAAGAGGGATATTTTTGTAATTTGGCCAATTTTGGTGATTTTGGGTAGTTTGGGTGTTTTCAAGGTGTTTGAAATGATTTTTGAACCAATTTGGGTATTTTGGGTAGATTTGGAAATTTTGGCCAAATTTGGGGTTCCAAAGGTATCTAAATAATTTGGGGGATTTTATGGGTGAAAGGCTAAGTTGAGTGTCTTGCTAGAGTTGGAGTGCAAACCACCATCAATAAGCAATGGACCAATGGAAACCCCATTTTGGGTCCTCTATGTAGTGGTCTTTGACAAATCCTAACCCAGGGCTAATGGGTTTAGGGGACCACCTACAGGAGTCTCCCAAAAGTATCAAGGGACCTGAGCCTAGAAATTCTGGGTTTAGGGTAGTGAGTGATTGTGAGTGTAAGTGATTGCAAGTGAGTGTCATAGCCTTAGACCAACACCCAGGGTCAACCCTAAGGTACATCAGTCCTAAGGGTGACTCATCTTGAGCTCCCCCATAATGACTCCACCAACTGAGTGCTAGAGGTTAAGACCAATATGTGGAACTTCAAGTTGAGTAAAGAGGAGTGTATAATTTCTAATGGTGAGGGTTCTTTTCCTAGTTTTCTAAGAATAGTTAGTATGAAATTCCTATGGCTAGACCTTAGGCTACTAAAGAGGAAAAACTAAACCTCAACCAAAAGTGAGGTCAACACTGCTAAATATAAACTGGGTCAAGTTTTTTGCTGCTTTTTTAAGATAAATTACTACATAATTGCGGGTCAGATCACTTCTACATTGGGTAACTCAATAAATAAAGATTCTCTAGAAACATATATGGGCCATAATTATAGAATATTTTGCTTCCATCATCTAGAAAGTGAAGGTACATTAATAGGAAATAATCTATAATTACTCACAAGTACTTGGGACTTACCTCTAAAGGTATTACTTTCAAGAAACTAGAGGAAGTAATGTTTGAACTCAATGGTACACTCTTGCGATAATGAAATAAACATTAAAGCTTATTGATAGTGCAAAGCACTATTTAATTATATATGAATAAACAAGTCTCTCGATAGAACACCTCTTGATACAATCTCTTCTCCTTAGGGATGAATAGGGGTTATCTCTTCTCTTATTCTCTTATTCATTCATTCTTCAAGTATTTTTCTATGAAAGAGCAAAGAGAATTAGGGAATTAAATGTATATCAAATAATTTATTTTCTTAGGCAATAGGAAAGACAAAATATTAAATGGGACTCATGATCTTAATCGATCAAGCCTTCTAGTTATGCACTTAATGGTCAGGTGCTGAACTAATCTATCGTGCTTGGAAGCCATACCTTTTGAAAGAGACAAGTTACCAATATTCTAATTTTCTAGAAGGATAGTTTGAGTACCTTTGAAGCATGTCAACCTTTGTACGAGTTTCTTAGAATTGTTTTATTAAGTCATTATCTTCATGTAAGTTCTTGCAGTCGAGCTTGCTCAAACTGTCCTAGTTATTTTTCCTAGCTTGCATGGATTGGCTGCACCTTCCCACAAATTGTGTCAATAACTGCCTGTCTACACCATCCAACTTAATTAATATTCCTTTGAGGTAAAAGGAAGATAAAACTAGTTTGTCAGCATACATATTATCACTTATTAACATCATGACCATCAAAACCAACAGTCTTGCATTGGTCTACGAGCCCAAGCATGGGTCTATGGAATGAAATATAAAAGTAGGTTATATGCTTTATACTATAAAGTCTGAGTAGACTTGTTATCAGCATATAACCTACTTTTATAACCTAATTTTATATTTCATTCTATAGACCCATGCTTGGGCTCAAAGGCTCCTTAACATATAAAAAATAATAAAAAGGGAAAAAAGAGAGAAAGACACATCCCAATCTTGACCCGTAATAAAACTATCTAGTTGTGTTTTTTTGAGAACATCCCTTAACTTCTTTCCACTTATTACACAGAGTCTCTCCTAGATTTTATGAGTTCATGATAAATACGAGATCTCATTTCTAGAAGGATTCAACATTGTGAGATAACCCTGAAAGATAATACTGATCAAAATATCCTTACATGTAAATTATAAAGACGCTAGATTTTTGTGAAAAAAAGCCTATTTGTTCATTTCAGATGGTAACACTCTTGCATTTAAACTATAAAAAGTACTTATTTCTAATATTTGGTGACCAAAGATAGTTGAAGAAAGCTTTGCAAAACATTGTAGTCATGTATGGCTATCGTTTGGGTCCATTTTGTAGACAAATTTAATCATTCTTCGAGCCTTATTCAAACATGTTGAAGATGGCTTGACTGTTGGTTGAACAAAATTCAAGTATGGTTTGAAAAAGATTTAAATCATTTCTTACCATAGCATGAAAGTGATTCAAACAATATTTGAACTTAAATTACAATAAAACCAATTATGAGGCTAATATAGTAGGGCGATTACAATCACAATATTGGATTATAAAATATGTAATATAATTGTCATAAAACAAGAATGAATTTTCAAGGACATAAGTCAACTAGTATAAAATAAAAAAATAGTTCTTTGGTTGAATTGAAGGCCCAAAAAAAATATTAATAACAAAATAAATGTAAAACAAAAATAACATAAATTAAATTATTGCAAGTATAAATGAAAATTTAATATTAGTATATGTTTAAAAAATAGAAGGATGTTTAGACATTACTGTGAAATAAATATACAAATAAATAGTTGTAATGAAATTTATGTCAACGTGTGTGACTTCATAATGTATTTCTTTTAAAACCTAGTATATCATGTGTTGTATTACCTGCACCCTAGAGCCATAACTATAAATGAAACATAATAAATTGATTTGATTATATATGCAAGAACTATTTTCTTAATTCTTAAAGGACATATCTTAAAGTAAATCTAGGAATTTTATATGTAGTGGTTCTTCTACAGTTTCAGAACTATTTGGAGAGAGGAAAAGGTTCATGTATATTATCAAATAAATATGTGATGTGCATCAAATGTGTGACATAATTTCCCATTTTTTCCTGCATGTATTACACAGTTTGTATCATAAATGTGCTTTCTAGGCCTTGTTACTATGTTTTGAAGGTTATAGGTGTTGAACACACATTGGAACACAGAAATAAGTATTTGGTAGAAATTGGGTCGGTGGCTTACCGACACTGCACCCTAAGAAAATTACATTAGGGGCTAGGTATGAGCCGCATCTGAATTATTTTAGTGAGTACAATGGTGGTTGATAATACAATATAATTTAAATATATGTTGAGAAGGGTCAATGTAAATAGTTTTCATCTGATTTGTATCACCATATTCTGAATGCAAATAGCAATGACTTTGCACCGAATTTATGTCAGGGTGTACCTAAGCTGGGGGAAGAAATAATTATAATTGTCAGGTTTGCATCAGAAAAGTCAGTGCAAATTCTTTCACAAACTGATAAAAGCAAGAAAATAATATAAAAGAATGATTAGATTGGTATAGTGGTGCACCAAAGCATACAACAAAGTTAGTCGGCCACATAGCATAAGTATATATTTGAATTAATAATGTAGTTAAATAGTACCGCACATCGATCCCATGAGGAATGTGTTAATAATTGTTCTAGAGGGTGAATATCTAGTTTACTTCACTTCTAAACATAGATGAGTGTGATCACATGCCAAAGATGGTTACCTAAAATTCTACTTAATAGGAAAATTCAAAGACAGTTTTTGGAAAAGACAAGAAAATAGTGGCAGACAAATCGTACAATTATTCACGATATGAGAGGCTTGATTTAGGTGATGTAGTGGCTCACGATTTTTATTTAAACTTTTCGCTATGTGTTAGATGCGAACAAGTATAGAAAGCACTCCTTATGCCTATTTCTAGGTCAAATGAAGACTAGAATCCATGAAATTGCGACTTTCACAATTCACATGACATCCTGCAGATTTATTATAATTCCCTTTCTAGGTTGCAAAACCTGGATAAAATATGTATATTATTACCCAAATTTTATGATTGACCATTTTGTTCCTCTACTCAATGGGCAGGAGTCACAGATCATGAAATATGTTAACATTCTAATTTTTCAATCAAGAGTAAATTAAGCTCTATGGTTAACACAATAGTGAAAGCCCATATGTTTAAGAAAATGATACATGGGAAAAAATAATCCAAGAAAACCACAAAACACATCCCATAAATTATGGAGACTCAAAAGGAAGTTTAGCTACATAATTTTTAATAGGCTCAAAAGGATCTATGGAGTTTTCTTAAAGATAGAACCAAGGGAATCAAGGAAATGTCATGTTATTAATCGTAAAACCAAATTGATCTTATAATGATATTTGACACTTTTAATACCATATGATAAACATGTTAAATGATAAGAAACTTTTGGGAATTTCAATTCAATTGATAATATATAACTGAGTCATATGACTACTTGAGGGCAAATAATGGGGTAAGTTTGGGAGTGTTAGCATAAGCCAAATTTACCTGATTTTACCTATATTTTTCTTTAGATTTTATATATTTGTTTTTTAATTAACAAGGAATTAAGCCTGAAAAAAGTTTTGAAATGAAGGTGGCCAAGGTGAAAGGGTAAAAGCCAAAAAATTTGAAAGAAAAAAATCAAGTAAAAAGTGCTCCGAAGCGGCGTGACCATGCTTGGAAATGGCATGACTATGTCACAATCTAGTGTGACAATTCTACCTTGGCCAGACTAACAATGTGACCATGCCACTCTTGCAGTTTGGTGACATGACCACAACAGTTATGGGAGTGACAACACCAACTAGTAGGAAAACACGTTAGAAAGGAAGTTTTATGGCCTAAGCCTTGAATCTTAGTATAAAATTAATTCCTACAGCTTCTTGGAGGAAATCTGCATTAGAGATGGCTTGAAGGCTGTTAGATGCAGATTTGTGGAGAGAATTTGAGTGCTCTTTAGAGGGTTCTTATTCTCCTTTGGTAAAAACAAAAAAAAAAAGGTTTTTTCTTTCTCTTTGTGACCGGTGAGAGCTTTTTATGAGAGAGAGAGTTGATGTCATCAAGGAGAGAGAATTTTACTGCAAGTCTTACATGTATTTGGTTCTTGCAATATATTTATGCATAGTTCTTCTCGCATGGTTTTGTCTACTTGTATGGCTAAATTCTTCTTCATATATTTGTGATGCAAGGGTAGTGGATTTATTGTGGTTTTTTTGTAATATTTTTCTGTTAAGCGTTTTCTTAGCTTTCATGGCCTTATTGTTGCTTAAACTCAGACTTTACTTTACTGCTAATATAGCCTACTAGGAATTATAATGTTTCATGAAACTACAACTACTAACCGTTGCATAGTGGAAACAAAGGGTTAATCACAAAATTTTAAGAGAATAGAAATATTACAGTAAAATTCTACAATCATTTCAGGGGATTCGAAAAGTCATGCAAAATTCCACGAGGAATGAGGAAGCCTCAACAATAAGGATTCTAGGCTTATTTTAACCTAGAATAGGCATAAGGAGTACTATATTCCCGATTGACAACAATTATATAGGAAAACTATAGAAAAACCATGATAACCTCGATCTCCAAATCACTGAGGCACGAACCTCATAAATCTTGAAGGACTCACTAAAATATTTCTGCAGTTTTTATTTGTCTTCCGTTTGCTCTATTTTGCTATAACCTTATGATTTAAAAATCTTTTTGTGATCACACTAGGCTAGATTAGTTAAATTAGTAAACTAGAGTTTTCTCTGTGGAAGAAACAGTGACACTTTTTATGTGAGATCGATACGTGATACTCTTTAACCGTCTTACTACTTAACACGTGCACTTGCGTGGTATGGTTTACTTACCCTGCTGTAAGCTTTGACACATCAATTTGTTGTCGGATACAAAAGCAAGTTCACACCTCATAACAAATGAAACCCATCTTTCCAATCACACTCTATACAATGGTAATGATTGGACTTTGTTAGGGAATGTCCAGACTGTGCCTATTGCAAGCTATGGTTCATGAATTTTACCAAATCTCATTATAAGCTTCTTCTACCCTTTTTATTTCATACTAAACATCTCACTCATAATCTTATTTCAATTCATAAACTTGCTACTGCAATTTTGTTCAATTATTTTCTTATGCTTCTGGTTATACCATTAAGGACTTCTTCATGGACCCATCCATAACAGTTTCCACCCAATTTTGCAGAAACTAACACTTTCACCAGACTCCTACACAACATTATTTTTTACACAACCCATTTCATCCACAGTGTGGCATCAGAGATTTCAACATCCTTCCACCTCCACTCTTATAACACTTTCCAAAAACATTCCTTCTTTCCTTACGTCTTCTATACTTGTTTTGCATTTTATGAAAAATGTCTAAAATCTAATATTTTCCCTTCAATATCTGTATTAGCCAGAGAACTTCTCCATTAGCACATATAGATACAAATTTTTTAAGTCCTTTTCTATATTATGGCATCAAGATTTTAAATATTATTTCTTATTTCTAAATGACTATTATCAATATTACTACATTACAAGCCACCATACCACACCATACTTCATAGATTTGGATGCCATTGTTTCCCAGGGCTCCAACCATATACACCACATAACATGAACCTTGTTCCACAACCTATATTTTTTTAGCTTATGCAACTTCTTCAAAAGGCTACTGTATATTTTTGAACTAGTAAGAAAATGAAAGTCATATATACATGCACACCATCATAAACCAAGCTTCAGAGAAATTTATTTATTTATATTTTCGAGCTATGAATACTTTCAATATTCATATATGTTTAATGTTAATATAACTTCCAAATGCAAATAACAAATCATGAAAATTCACTACAATATACAAAGAAATATGATTTCTTATTGATTATTATTGGGAATGCGGTTATAAACTACAATAACAATTCTCATGGCTGTAAATTTTAGAAGAAATAATTTAGGAAGAGACAATGGAAGAAAAATAATCTTGCACTAATTCTTCATGGTCCTACAAATCTTATGTCTTCAGTTTTGAATATCTGACTTTTCAGAACATGCTTTTATAATAATAAAAAAATGAGTCTGAATCATATTACTCCTTTTACAAAATAAAAATTAACTAAAAGGTTTTTCTCAAGCCTTGAAACACACATTAGTTATCTACCATAATTCTCACTTCAAGCTAAATTATTTGGATTTCTATAGAATAAATAAATAAAATAAATTATCAAAGATTGTTTTATTAGTTTTATTCTGCTTTTACTTTTTGGGTGTTATTTACTTTTCTTGATCTTTTATTTTCTGTAATCTCATATTGTTAGGTATGACTCATATACAAGAATTTGGAGTCTCTTGAAGTGAACAGATCTGTCTCTTGAAGATAAGTGGGTTGGCAGAGCGAGGTTGCGTTAGTAATTTTATCTGATGGTTATATCTATATAGATAATGTGTAACCTTATGGGTACGTACAGGACTCCTCTGAAATAATGAAATTTGTCGCTCTACTCCCGATGACGTAGGCATCTTTTTCGAACATCGTTAAATCTCTATGTGTTCTTCTGGTTTTGTGTTGATTCCTGTTTTTCTTCGCCCTACTTTCTCAACACATAATTATTTCATTACTCTTTTATGTTATTGATTGTATGATGTAATTGTCTCATGAAGAATCTTTTGAAAAAAAGAAATTATTTCCTAATTAAACAGCCTATTGAAATTATTATATATTTGCAATTTAAATAAGAGATTTCTAATCAAAATTGAAGTAGCATGTGTTGCCATGCACGCAATATGCTTCTGTGTATTGCATTGTTAGTTTTGGGCTTATATTTATATGTTAAATGCCACATACTTCTTTCTCAAAATACTTAGCGATTTAATTAAAAATTAATTAATTACAACTCTCTCGACTAATTACTAATCTTTTTAGAGCTAATTACATGCAGAGCCCCAAAAATATAGATATTTACAAATTAATCACCCAGGTGAATATTTTAAACCACAGAACCAATGTAATTATTCGTGCCATGATGAAACTAACGAGAATTTGAAAAAAAATGAAAATTATGGGAATTTTGATATTTGAGTGAGAATTTAAAAATGGATGAAAGAGGGTAGTTGATATGTAAATAGCAAGTTTTGGTCGTCTGTATGCTGATGACTAAAGTTCTTATCACTCTTGCATGCAAAACGTGCGATTCATGAATCCAATATCAAAAAATTGGTTTCACAAAATGGGGATGACAAAAAATTATCATAACATTGGCTAAAGAAACTAGCCCATCAATGAATGAAATTTTTCATTTTAGAAGAGAGAGAGAGAGAGAGAGAGAGAGAGAGAGATTAAGGACCTCTTTGGGGCGGAAAAAATTTGCTACGTAAGATGTACAAAGCACTGCGTACGTCTGTAACCAACAAATGAGTTATAAGGAGGGTATTGAAGGGTTATGATTGCGTTATACCCATTGTAACCTCCATGTAACCTACAAATATATGAAAACAAAAGCGCACAACTTACTAGAGGTACAAGTAAGTTACAGAGAGGTTATATGGGGTATAACACGGTTATAACCTCCCAATACCCTCCATGAAACCTATTTGTAGGTTACATACGTACGCAACTCTGTGAACGTCTTCCGTACGCAAATGCAATTTTTTTCCTTTCGGGGCAACTTATAGGTGCGGAGGCGTTTTCGAAATTATTGTTGTACCGTTTGGAGCGCGAGTTTTGTCTGTTTATCTGAAAATGCGGTTCCATTTTTACACAAAACACAGGCCACAGGCCGTATTTCAAGATTAACTGCTTATCCTAAAACGCACAAGCTGCCCCAAACGCACTCTAAAAGATGTTGTAGAATGTGAAAGAACATTTAAGATTGTAGAAGGTGAAATAACAACTATGAATGAACACCTAAGGAAAAGGCATAAGCGATAAGCTTAATGGAGCAATCCACTTAATAACGAATATTTGTTGCTTCATCTTTTTCAAGAAAGCATATTATGAAATGTCCTTTTCATAGCTAGTGGGTCTCTCATTAACCCACTCTTCTTTCCTTGAATTCACAATAATTTCAATGCCATAGTCATGACGAAATTTACCACTAAATCTTTCTAAAAATATTGATCTTGATTGTTTGTTATTTTTCTTTTTTTAGCACAAGTTTGGTTATAATGTGATTTAATCTCCTACAAAAAATTTGATCTAATATAATTAGCCAAAATATACAAAAATATTGACTTAACCGTTTTAAATTATTAATAAATTGTATACTATGATTTATATGGCATAAGAATGATATATCAATTTTTTTTTTCCATTAAGATACTATTTCAAGTTTTAACTTCTAATATTCTTCTATTTTATTCATCTAAATTATATATTTAGAGAGTTGAATCGAAGCTTATTTTGTGGGTGATCTTTCGGCCTTATTAAGGAGATTGATTGAAAAGAAATGAAAGAGAGTGAAACAAAAAGAATGAGAGGAAGAGGCAAAATTAAGCTATACAAATGAGAGAAAATTCAGTTATATTGCAATCTAATCTCCTTTTGAATTAAAATAAGGAAATTCAAATCACATTGATATTAAAGCAAAGATCTCGCAACTGAAATAACATAAAAATTGCATGATAGAATATTCATTACGTCAATTCTTGCAGTAATCATACGAGTCCAATAACTACATTAAAGTCTGAACACGAGTAGAGAAATTAACAAAAAAATCAAGCTAAATAATGATGACATTACATTTAAAATACAAATGCTAAGACAAACGAGA